>LDKF01000952.1:0-42687 GCA_001026735.1 Rotylenchulus reniformis
ATAAGATCACGTTTTTCGGTAATTTTACCTTACCGCCTTACCGCAGAAAACCGCCGACCGATAGATTTTCGATTTTTTTCGGTATTTTTCGGTAATTTTATCGAAAATTATTGACCGAACAATTCTCAATTACCGAAAACCGCCGAACAAAATTCTCAAAAAGACTAGCGTGAAAAATTCAAATTTCATAAAAAATGGCTCCAATTTTTCAAAAATTTTCTCTGGCAGCCGTTGTTTTATTATAATTATTAATAATAATCTAAACTTATGTTTTAGCCATATAAAAAATGCCCAGTGAAAGTATTATTTGGCAGATTGGACTGTCAAGAAAAATAATAATCTGGAAAGTGAATGTTTGGAATGCAAAAAAGCCATCAAGCTTTCTCATGGAAGCACCAGTGGTGCTACCAGTGTTTTGCTGACCAGGTTTTAAGTTCATAAAATTTTTAATTGCTCTAATTCAAATTTAATAACAATGATTAAAGAATATCCTTTATATATATATAATCAAAGTAAAATTTCATTGTTACAGATGAATACACCAAAATATCAAATTTAGTCTTTAAGATCAATAAATAATAACTTTTGTATATCCTTGTTTGGCTTTTAAATATTTAAAAAAGAGGTTTTTTATTGAAGACATCACCAAATGAAGCCAAAGATAATGGCTCGGATGATGTGTGGTCAATGAAAAAGGGAGTGATCTATCGATGGAAAGACTGGATGCTGATCCGTACCAAGTATTCCACGTTTAATTACTTGTTTAATTGGTGTGGCGACAACATTCTGAGATTGATGTAAGTTCTAGGGGAATGGATGAATAGGATTTTTGAAATTTCTCTAAACACTAAAAGGTCTTAAAATAACGGGGTTTTATTTAATTTATAAACAAGAAACTTCAAAAAATTCAAAAAGAGGAAAATGAGTTTTTACTATTTAATGTCATTTTTGGTAAATGGGATTGTACGTGTCAAATTTTTTCAAAAAAATTTTTTTGAAATTTTTTTTTCGCAAAATCATCTAAAAATGACTCCCTAGCAGGGGTGGACGCAATTGCGGATTGCGAGTTGCGGAAATTGCGGCCTTTTTTGGGTTGCGGATTGCGGATTGCGAGTTACGGATTTTTTCGAAAAATCCGCAAAAATCCGCAATTTTAAGCACCCCTAAGGATGGCATTTTTGGAGAAATTTTTTAAAATTTGTTTGAAAAATTGGGGAAAATTCTTATTTTTTGAACCAAAAAATGAAGAAAATTTGAAAGGAATGGACGTATATTTCAAAATTTTCGTCGGCGGCCCCTGTCGGGACCGCCGACCACCGACACTATTTCATTATTCGTTCTTCTGTGACTTCTAAAGAAAATGGCTATTTTTTTAAGAAACGTTTTCGGGAAAAAAAGAAAATGATTATTTAAGCTAAAAAATTGAGGATGAAACTCATACGTTTAATATTGAGGATAATTCTGAGAAATGGCAACTTTTGAGGAAATCAGTGCGAAAATTTCATTCTGCCCCTGCTACCAGCTCAGAAAGTGAACGCTTGTTTTCTTCGTTCGGAAAATTTTTACTTATTTTTCTTAGATTTTTTAAAAAGAATTTAATAAATATCTCACTCGATCCTATTCAATTTTTTAAAAATTTTATAAAGAAAGATCAAATGAATGAGGAGTGCCGGCGGCCACGAGAGGGGCCGCCGGGGAAATTTTTGAAATAATGAATTTTCCTAAGGAATTTGAGTCTTCTTTTATCATTTTTGGTAAAAGCAATTTTCGAATTTTGATCGATTTTTCACTATTTTTAGCAATTTTGAGGATTCGGCAGAAAAATTTTTAAAAATTGTAGTTAAAATTAGAAAGGTTCATAATGCATAAGTATGTAATTATGTATGGACATGGCCTACAGGAAATTTCACAAAAATGATCATTTTTCATAAACAGTAAATTCAAATACATATTAACTTTTTGGAACTTTTGAATGTTCGATTCAGTATAACAGAAAATATTAAATTTATGATATTATTTTTCAGGATTTTTTTTTGTTTTTAATATAGGGAAATTTTTTTCAAAAAATTGCGGATTGCGGGTTGCGGATTGCGGAAATTGCGGTCTTTTTTGGGTTGCGGATTGCGGTTTGCGGATTGCGGATGAAAAATTTTGATTGCAAATTGCGGATTGCGGGTTGCGGATGAAAAAAATCCGATTGCGTCCAGCCCTGCTCCCTAGGGTAATTTTTGACGCTGAATCCAATTCTGACGTCCATTTTGACGTAATGCCTCATCTGACGTCAGTTTTTGACATTGACATCAAAATTTTTTTTCATAAAATCATCTAAAAAATGACTCCCTGGGACAATTTTTGACGCTGAATCCCGTTCTGACGTTCTTTTTGACGTAATGCGTAATCTGACGTCACTTTTTGACGTTCACGTCAAAAAAAATTTCGTAAAATCATCTAAAAACGACTCCCCTAGGGTAATTTTTGACGCTGATTCGATTTAAAAGTAACGTCAAATGACCCATTGTGTCATAATGGACGTCAGAATTATATTCAACACCAAAAATTACCCCGGGGAAGTCGTCTATAAATGATATTATAAAAAAATTTCGACGTCAGCGTCAAAAATTGACATCAGATGACGCATTATGTCAAAATGGACGTCAGAATTGAATTCAGAGTCAAAAATTACCCCGGGGAAGTCGTCTATAAATGATATTATAAAAAAAAAATTTTCGACGTCAGCGTCAAAAATTGACGTCAGATGACGCATTATGTCAAAATGGACGTCAGAATTGAATTCAGAGTCAAAAATTACCCCGGGGAAGTCATCTATAAATGAAAATAAAAAACTAGAGGCCTAGGATTTTCAAAAAAATTAGGCCTTTGAAAATTTTTGAAAATCCTAGGCCTATGACCTTTATTAACTCCTAGGGCCTCTGTATTTTTTAAAAATCATAGACCTCTAAAAAAAATTTTAAAAAATTCTATGCTTCTGAAATTTTTGAAAATCTTAGGCCTCGAAAAAATTTTTAATACTAGGCCTCAAATTTTTTGAAATTCCTAGGCCTTTTTTATTTGCTGAAAATCCGAGGCCTAGAAAATTTTTTAAAAATCCTAGGTCTCTGATTTTTTTCAATTTTTGGATAAACGCCCATGGGCGATTATCAAAGCGAGGGCGAGTATTTTTCAACCATTTTTCGAAATTGGCGATTATTGGAGCGTGGGCGATTATCACAGACTGGGCGATAAAAACAGCATATACGGTATGCGAGCTATCGCGCTGAATTCTTCGACTCATTGGGCAAAGCAAAAGCGGCGGTCCTCTCGGGCGTTCATCAGACAAGTCCGTTCTGTCCATCCCACGCGTTATCTGACGACTCTTTTTGACGCTTACGTCGAATTTTTTACATTTCACCATATTTTCTATTTTTCATTCTGTTGCGGACTTTCTGGGGTAATTTTTGACGCTGAATCTGGTTCTGACGTCATTTTTCACCTAATGCGTCATCTGTCGTCACCTTTTTGACGCTGACGTCAAATTTTTTACAATATCACCATACTTTCTATTTTTCATTTTTATTGCGGACGTAAAACACATTTTTAGCATGGTTTGTACGCTCTAGCATGGATTTCATCCTGCATATTTCTGCATATTTTCATTTTTTGTGAATATTTTGCATATTTCGTATATATATTTTGGGCATATTCCATATATTTTGGTCATTTTTGGAGAAATCGCATATTTTGGCATTTTTGAGCATATTTTTCAGATTTAGACCAATTTTTGAAAAATGATAGCTTTAAAATGACGAAATTTTGGTTTAAAAAAAATAATAAAAGTTTCAATTCGACAATCAAAATAATTGATCGAATCCCGGATTCCGATTGGCGATCCGCAAGGTAACTTCTTCAGCACACAAATTTTCACAAAAGCAAACTGCTCTCTTAACGAAGTATTTACTTGGCCATAACTTTTAAATATACAAAAATTCGAATGGGTTAGGCTCATTTTGTAACTAACAATTTTTCAAAAATTTGTAAAAAAAAATTCGTCTCTTTTTCTTCTTCGGTGTTCGAAGCTGAACTGCCGGTGGTTTTGGAAGCTAATGCTTTTTTGCCGGCGATGGTGGAAGCGGATTAAGCGGATGATCTTTTTTTACCCATGACTTGGAACCGGATGAGCTTGCCGGCGGAGGCGGATGAGCTTTTGCCGACGACTTGGAAGAGGATGGACTTTTGTCGGCTTTCTTGGAACCGGATGAGCTTGCCGGCGGTGGTGGAAGCTGAAAGGGAAGTGTAAAGAGTGATAAACTTCTTGGGTGGCACATCATACTAGTCTAGGAGCTTTATTCGAGACAAACTAAACACCCATAGAATAAGAAATTTCATAAAAATTATTATTAATTTTTTTCACGCTCTTCATCCTTTAAGTACGGGTCGTAATGTGGGATAATATGGTTTAGTTACGGGGGTCATCCAAATACATGAGTTCTGCTGAAGGCTTGACTCTGAGCTGAGATACTTATGTAAAATCTTCTGAAAAATAAAATTTTCAAAGCAACTGCATTTTTTATTTGGTCTATATTGGTAACATTTAAGTACTAAGCATTTAAGAATTTTGCACTAAGCATTTAAGAATGGAATGCTTAGTGCAAAAATGCGTAAAATCTTTTAAACAGTAAAATTTTCCAAACATCCGAGGTTTATAAAAAGTTTGGATATTAAAAAATTCTCGCGCTTAAGTGGTCCCCTCGCAAAAACGATGGATAGATAGTAAGGTAGATACCAAACTCACACTTTTAGAACTCTTGTGTTTGAATGACCCCGCAGATAAAAGACCTCATCCCACATGAAAGGGCGAGGAAAAATTAATTAAAAATATTTTTTCTCGAAATTTCTTTTTATTCTGTGGGGATGCATTTTTTTGTATATGATTAGTCTCGAATAGATCTCACATTCTACATGGTGTCCCTGCTGTCCAAGAACCTGTTAAACTCTATGACACTACCTTGTGAAGAGTAGTCCCCCCTGGGCTCCGGTCACACTTGGAAACCACCCTGCTCAGCCCCAACCCTGGGGCTAGCCTAAAGGTTTGGGGGATCCTAAACCTATTGATGGGTTTATGGGCTGGCCTAAACCTGTACGGGTTTCTAAACCGGTTTAGGGGATCAAACATCATTCGCGCCAAATTTCAATTTTAAGATTTGTTCAAAATTAATGAATAAGGTTATTTTTCCTTTTTATCTCTCCCATCCTAATCCCTCTCCCCTCCATATGCGCCAGGAAAGGACGCGTCCTCATCCACTGCACTGGATGCGTCCTCATTCTCTTCCGCGCACAATCGATGAAACCTTTTTGGGTGCCATGGTTGGAGGGCACCCATTTTCCAAATTTTCTGTTTTTTCACAGACCCCTTCTTTGTTAAAATTTCTCCCACTTTTTGATTCTTAATTCCATTCTTTTTAGACTTTCATTTTTCTGTGGATCAGGGTAGAGCTAAGGACAGCTCTGCACCTTTCTGATCAATCGGCAATGGTAAGTTTTGCGTTCGGATTTCAAAAATTTAAGGGTTTAAAATCAATTTTGAAGAAATAACAATAAAACTTTTCCCTTTTTAAGGACTTTTACATTGCCATCTATGCCATGTTTATATATTATCTGCATCTCTTCCTGGCTTTTCTGACGCGCAAAATTGATCCGGCACTTCAATTTGACGAAGGTGGGTTCTTTTTTGATCGTTATACAGGAAATTTAGCTAGAAAAATTCAAAGTAACTAGTGAATTTTTGAGAAATTATTCCTTGCTTTTCTTTTCACTTTTAGGTCCCCTAAAAAATTTCACGGCATCACCATATGTTTTATTATTTTAATTCCTTTTAAATCATTTGAAAATGCTTTTCAGGGGATGACCCAATGCTTCCCAAAACCGCCAACGAGGAGTTCCCACCGTTCATGCGTCCTCTGCTGGAATTCAAATTTTGGTTCTTTTTGGGGCCCCATTTTGTTTTGTTCTTAATTAATTTTAACCCATCCAGGCTCTCCACGAAGAAGTCAACCCTGTTCGCTTTGTTCTGCACATTCTTCGAAATATTCGATGTGCCGATGTTTTGGCCAATACTGCTCATGTACTTCTTCATTCTCACCTTTCTCACCATGAAACGGCAAATCATGGTAAATAAAAAATTGGCAACCATTTTTTAAAATCAAATTGAAATTTCTCAAATGAATTCCAACCTTTTACATTTCTAACCATATATATATATATAAGCTTAAGAACACAAAAAATACCTACGGAATTCCATATAAATTTTGCTTATTTTTTTCATAAAACAGTTTAACAATTGTTCCTATTATAATCAGCGCAAAAAAAATCCAGAGAAATCAAACAAAATTTTAGCCAAATGATTTTATTATGCGTTAAATACTATCTCATTTCAGTTTACAGTAAGAAATTCGCTTCAAAAAATCATCAAAAAGGGCATTTCTGACGACTATTTTTTATTTTAGTTCATTCGGTTCCTAATTTTTTTAGCTTCGCATTGCTCACTTGGTTTCCATCCTCCGCCAGCACTTTTTTCACTTGATCACCAGTGTTGGAATCTTTCTGGCTGCCCTTCTGTTCCTTGAGCACTATTGGTTTGCAGCTGCTGCCTTTCTGATCGCAATCACCAATATGATGGAAGGTGAATAAATGCAAAAAAATTGATTTACATATTTTTTCGAGGTCTGATCGCTACAGGGGCTGTGTGTTTGGCTTTACGAGGGGCGACCAAGAAAAAAGGATTTGCTGTGCAGCCTTTTCCACCGGTGAAAATTATTTGATGGTTTATCATTTTGAGTATTTTCATTGCAAAATTTTCTCATGTGTGGTAATAAAAATTTTCAAAATGGGTTTAGCGTGACATCATGGGCCGTTCGCAATTCTTTGTGAGGACTCTCAACGGTAAGACCATCACCATTGAGGCCGAGACCAGCGACACCATCGAAATTGTCAAGACCCTGATCAGCGACAAGGAAGCCATGCCATCTGATCATGTTGGGCTTGTGAGTATTGAAACATTATAACACATAATATCCAAAATAGCGAAATACCTAATACCAAAAATAGCTAAAATTATAAAAGAAAATTAAACCCAAACATAAAGCATAATATGAAAAGCCACGACTTGAACGAAACATCTAATCCCCTAATACAAAAGTTTAAGTTACTAAAACACTTAATAAAATTAAATTTTATTAGTTATTTCGCTATTGTGGATATTATGTGTTATTTTAGGTTTTAGTTTGGTTTTATTACAACATTTCTCAACACCCAAAACAACTAATTACACAATATCCAAAAATAAGGGAATGCATTTCAACAAAACAGATATTTCCTTAATTCAAAATACACAAACACCTAATAAAAAAATCCGTACAAATAACAGGATGCTTATGATTTTTAGAACCAAAAACCTAATAATAAAAAACAAATGCCTAATAAAAAATTATTATACCGTAACGACTAAAAGAAAAAAGTCCAATATTTTTTAATACCAAAAGACACATCTAATAAATTCTTTTTGAGATATTTGCCGGCAAAATTTTGGATGATGGGCACACATTGGCCAAGTACAACATCGAGAAGGGTTCCACCGTTCATCTGGTGCTTCGACTCCGCGGAGGAGGAGGGAAAGGAGGAAAAAAGAGAAGAATGGGTAATAGGGAACGGACATGGACCAAAATAATTCAATTGGTTCAAGAAGGACATCCTCCGATGGGACCCCCTCGTGCTGGATGGGTGCAAGTGACCGAGATGCGAGAAGTCCCCCGCACATGGATGGCCATTCGACAGCAGTTAGCGGAGGTGGGAAGGATAGTGTTAGGTCAACTTGTTTGAATGGAGATTTTTTGTTTTAAAAGAATGTGCCAACGATGGCTATTACACACTGAAGATGATATTTTTGGGGGGATCGGCCTTTATTTTTATAATTCCTTTTGGTTTTAATTTTTATTTTTATTCCAACTGTTTTTTTTGGGTTTGATGCTTTTGGGCGAGGAGTGAAATCGTACGGGTGTAGCTCATGCCGCGTGAAATCGAACGGGTGTAGCGTGACACTCGCTCACTATCATTGAACCCAACAAAAACAAAAAGCCAAAAAACAAGATCCAAAAAAGAGACCCAAAAGGAATTATATTACCAAGGAAAAGGAAGAAAGGGAGGGAGGAAAAAGGACGGAATGATGAATAGGGATTGAATGGCTTCGCCACCTGTTTTTTTTCTAAATATTTTGTAAGGACCAGGATATTGTAGGGTTTTGGCTTCGCTATCTAGGCAGAAAATTTTTTTCTTATAGCTTCGCTATCTAGACAGGAAAAATTCATTTAATTAAATAAATTCCTGAAATCAAAATTCAAAAATTACAAATAATCAGCTTGCCGATAATCAGTTGTGCAATGTGATGGGTACTGATCATTTGGACATCCATCAATTGCAGAGTAGCAAGCAACTAGGCTAGAGAAGATCTGCCTTCTTCAAGTTCGCGAGCTAAACAACCAAAATAACAATTAGTTTAACATTTTGAACCAATACCCACATTTGCCATTGCACGTTGCGCTGCCTTGCGTTCAGGCCACCATACTGGCCCAATGTTCTCCTTCTCTTCCTCCTCCATTTCCTCATTGTTCTCCCCCTTCTCTTCCTCTAACTCTTCTTCTTGCTCTTCCACCTTCATTGCTTCCTTCGCTTTCTCCTCCCGCATTTTCTTGGCAATCTCATCCAGATAGTTCTGGAAATCCTCTCCCTCACCGGAACTCTCGCTACCCACCTCCATCTCCTCCTCATGCTCTTCTTCCTCCATTTCTTCGCTCTGCTCTTCTTCCCCTTCCATTTCTTCTTTCTCCTTTTCCTCTTCCTCCTCTTCCATTCCATGGCAGCGGAAACATTTCGGCGCTAAAAAACCAATTATTATAATCCGTAGCAAATTAGATTTTGAAAAATTGCTTACCTTCCCGCTCAATCTCCATCTGCAACCCTTCTTCTTCCTCCGGCTCATCCTCGTCCATCGCTTCTTTTACTTCCTCCCGCTTATCCTCCTGTTCCTCCATTTTCTCCTCTTCCGCTTCCTCTTCCGATTCAACTTCATCCTGCCCCACCGGCTCGTCCATCTCCTCCTCATCATCATCAACTTCCATCTTTATCATTTCACCCTTTACAAATACACGCACCTCCTCTAATTCCTCCGCCCAGCGAACTCGGCGCGTACCTCCAACGCGCAGTATTGAGCGTAGAGGAGGTGTCGGAGACCTTGGTGGCTGGGAAAATTCCATGATTTATCTAAAGTTATGGGAAGGTAACTGAAAATCAGGACCAACAAAGCATTCTGGGGCTCTTAACCGCCGGTTTAACCGATTGGGAAAATGGACGACTAAGGCTTCAAGAATAATGGCACACGCGCAATGACCATCGTTCACACAAACACACACACACACACACACACCCATTTTTCCCCTTAACCAAATCCCGCCCCTCCCCTCCACCCTGTCAATCAAACCATCCCTTCGCTTCCTCCCATCCACGGCCAACCCCCTTACAGCTATTTCTCTTTATATGCCGACAAAATGATCCATCAAATATGAGAAAAATGGGAAAATTTTCAGTGGCAATGGATTATTGCGCAAAATAAAAAAAAAGTATTTTGAAATTATGCACTATTATGAATACAAAAAAAGGGCCAAGGCTAATCAAATAGACGACAAAAATAAATGGCAAATGGATTGATTAAAATAAGCGGGGCAAGAGGGCTGCTGAATTCAAATGAAAATGCGTTATTTTGGCGAACGCGAATCTGATCAAAAATCCAAATCAAACTGACGATCATCTAACAGAAGCCACAGCAAACGTGCTTGCGAACTCGGTATGAGCGGCGCCACTTTACCAACTTGTCTATGCGCTTTCTGCAAAGCGGGCATTCGGGACGCTTGTCCCTTCCAGCGAGCTAAATGAAAATTGAATAAAAATGGGACATTGTTCCCAATCATTTTGCCCCCCCCCCCCCTAATCATACTTATTCTTTAGCCTTTCGCCCCCCTCCAACAATTTCTCCAAAAAATTCCCTCAAACTCTTACCCAGTTTCGGTGTGCAACTGGATCGAATACGCTTCTGTGCTGGTTCTCCTCAACTCGCGCATCCCCCAGCTCTCGCCCCATTGTCCGCAATTGCTCCCACTTGGTCTCACCGCATTGTTCACAGAAGGGCACACAGGCGCAGTTGTTGCCGCCGTATGCAATTCGGTTCTCCTCACTGTCATCATCGTTGCAGATCGCACACATTGAAGCAAAAACCGATCTGCGTGATCCTTGCGCACGTGCAAACAGGTTTCTCGGGCGAATGGGCCCAACTGAAAAGGAGGGAAATGATCATTTTGAAAATGGATATTCTGCTCTGAAAAAGTTTTTGTTCCGATTTTTTCCAACTTACCGCTGCTGCGCGGAGTTTCCGGTCGCACTATTGGTTCTTCCGGTTGCGCCGCCGGTTCATCCTCAGAATCAGGTGGTAATTCGGCTGTAAAATTGTAAAATTTCGAGTCAAAAATATTATATCGGCGATATCTTTTCATACTATATCGGCGATATCCGGGCCACATTGGATGATTTGTGCGCGCCAACATCATCGCGTGCACCGCATCAATTGCGGCAACTTCTTGTGCAATAACCCTTTCGAGGGACTCTGGGGACAGCGGAGACGGGCTCCCCCATCGAATCGGACCCCATACAGACGGAGGAGTCAGGGGACGAGCTCCCGATGGCACACCTAAGGATCGCAAGCCTCCCATGTTCTCAAAAAGGCCCCCACCCCAAAAATCCCACCTCCATTCGGCGATGGGTTATCGCTGCTGAACCCTCCAGCCAATGGTGGATCATTGCTGCTAGCAGAGAGCAAATTTTGTTGACCACCGGATGTTGAGGGTGCAATCCCGGTGACAGCACGAAAGAAATTCTGGAAAAAATCTCAAATTTATCCCAGAAATTAAAATTTGATTTGTGGACCAAAAAAAAAAAGCCCGAGCCGAGATACCTGGGTTTGCCGCTGCTCCTCGGCTTCTACCTCATCGATGACAAGGTTTTGTTCCATTCTTCGCATTTCGAAGAATCGCAGCTGCTCTTCACGACTAATGCGCCGCATTTTGGCTGAGTTCGCAGTGTGGTCGCAAAACGGGATGAAAAACGTAAAGCTTCGTTGGTTGGTCACGAAATGTGAATTATACCCATTCCTCGCATTTGCTTAAATACGCCTTCGACTGATCGTAAAACACTCTCCCGAGAGGTATGGATCTTTCTCGGCACAGGCACGAATTCATGGATGGATTAGCCATATGCGCAACCGAAGACGGCGCCCACCCTTTGTTTTCTCTCCTCCCTGACCTTTCAGTTCAATTTGATTGACACATTTTGTTGTACCTTTGGCACCCAGAGAATGCGGTCCTCCTTTGTATCGACTTCCATGACCCCTCGAGAAAAATTTGATTGATGAATTTTAGGGCACCCCGAGAATTTTTTGCTCCCGTTGAACCCATATGTTCCGGCACCAAGAAAAATTGTCGAAAATTGAAAAATCGTTTATTTGCTGCAAAATAGAATAGTATGTGTAGGGATATACTGATCAAAACAATTGGTTTTTTTCTTGATCATCCACCATATCTATCACTGACCCTTCATTATTGTTCCTCGTGCTTCTTTGGCTGCCGCTGCTGATGGGTCTCTCCTCTCGTTCACATTACCAATTGCTCCTCTTCTTGGATGATCTGCTTTTGCCAATTTTCTCCTCCTCCTCCTCCTCCTCCTCCTCCTCCTCATCCTCTGATCCTTCCTCTACCTGATCGAATTGCCTGGCGAACCTCTTCTTCTTTGGTTTGCTCTTGACAATTCTCTCCTCTTTCTCCTCCTCATCCTCCTCATCTTCATCGTCCTTTGCAGCACGCTGTCGTCGTTTCTGTTCGCCCTTTTTGGCTGTGGCCTGGCTGTGTACATCGCTGAGGCGCATGTTTCTCTGGGCGCACTCATGGCACATCCAAAAGTTGGCGCGAACTCCCCCCTCTGATTCCACCAAGAAATTGGAATTCTTCGCCTCAAAAAGCACCTGGCTGCATGGTCGACAAAAGCAGAAGCAAAGCTGGTAACGTTGGCGAGCAAGTTTCCAGAGGACGTTTTTATTGATGTCTTGCAGCTGTTGTTGAACACCCTCCCATTTCTTATTGTATTTGTATTCCATTTCAAAAATTGGCGAACACAAGGGTATATTTTTCGCCGAATAAAGATAATTAAAATGATCCAGAAATGAAAGTTGGGCTGCATTTATACCCATACACCATTTCTTTACGAATCTGAACATCAAGTTTGAATTTTGCGAAAAGTTTTCGTCTTAAAATCAAATTGAACACTACGACAGCACAAGGTTCTTACTTGATTGCCCATTTCATTCATCATTTCCGCCCGTGTTCGCATATTTCGCTCCAAAAATGAGTTCTTTCCTTGACCAAATTGGACAATTGCTATGTTGTGCACCAGCATTGGTTCAGTATAAACTCCATGATGCCGAGCAGAGAGCCAAATTGAACCGGGAATTTCGCTCTATCAAGTTGAGAACAACATATAACGACCGAAATGGAATGCGCCACACATTCTTTTTTGAGGGTTTGACCAGAGACGGGGCCGACAAAATTCCGGCATATGGTCGATTACGCCGTCCCTTTAATGTGTCTGTTGCAGCGCATTTCTACGCCCGGCATCGAATAATGCTGCGGTTTCCTCAACTTCCATGCGTGATTGAAAAGCATCCAGCCGGGAACAGGTTCTACCCTCTGGAATTGCTGGTGAAAATCGAAGAAGAGCCCATTCGGCACAGAGCAGACACGCCGATCCCTAATTTTTGGCTTCCCCACTTGTCATCACCTTCGACTCGAAATTCTTCTCCCATTTCCTTCACTTATCGTCGACGTAGCCGGGCAACTTCCGAAGAGGACATGAGTAGCCAAGAAAGTTTGGGACCATCTCCGGACGCGCATCAGCTATCAGTTTGGATTGAAGGAGGCGGTGGTGAATGGATCAAGGAATCCGTACGCATACAGCGATCAGAAATCGAAAAACTATATGACACACACGCTTACCCTTTACACACGCGCGCCCTCTGAACACGCATACAACTAAAATCAACGTTTTTCCATGGTTGTTCCCCTAATATTGCACTTTTCTCCCCAAAAAATTTTTGACCTTCTATTTTTTGCATTTTGTAACCTCCAACGGTTAATTATGCATTTTTCCACCCAAAAATGACATCTTCCAAACTCTAATTTGGTTATTGTATCTTCTATTCCTTAATATTGTAGCAATTTCATCTCCCATCTCTTAATTGTGCATGTTTTCTACCTAAAATTGACATCTTCCCATCTTTAATTTTTCATCTTTTTCATCTTCAATTTTGTACCTTTTCATCAAATTAAAAGCAAAATGATAAAATAAACAATGATAAAGAAAATACATTTGATAAAGGAAAATAGACAAATCAAAATTTGGTGCCAAAATCAATGAGTCTAAGTTGGGGGCCGACAATAGCCTTGGAAACAATGGGTTTGTAGCGTTTGGATAACGAAACTGAGAGCACCCTCCCATCACGCAAGCTTGGTCTAATAAAATAGGGATATTCGAGAACAATTTCTTCTTGATCACTTTGATCGTCATCATCATCATCGTCAGCAACTCTGCTTCCATAATTTAAGACGCTCTCCTTGAAAGTGTCAAAGTGCAGCTTCTTGCACGCGTCGGCGCTCAAAGTGATCCCCCGGACCTTGAGAATGTGTTTCTCCTCGCCGTTGCTGGTCATCCGCATGGCATATTGTTTGCACCCTCCAGAAACAAATTCCTTCAACTCGTACGCAGGGTACTCATCAGAGAGTTCACCGAGATGGGGTCCGGTCTCCAGGGGGCATCCATCGGCCTCTTTGTAGGCAAAGCACAGGCTGTCCGTATCCGTGTAGAGTAGAACAGCGTTGGGCGCACGCACGACCTTTTGCATCAGCTTGAGGAGATGAATTCGTGCGGCTGATGTGGTCCACAGCGACATGATGACATTGGAACAATTGTGTTCCTCGACCCAGTCCTTCACCGGCGTATAGCGGATCAGCACAATTTCCGGGTTCAATTGCTCAATTGCGTCCACTTCGATCTTGGGGTCATCCAACATTTGTCGTAATCTCGCCGGAGAGTCCGTGATCTCAGTTTTTGACAATCCATTGCGCAATGAGAAGCGCCCCCACAGCGAATTGTTGCAGAACTTGGCGATTGTCCGCTTGGCTTTGTTCTTCACCATGTTTTCTCGATCAATCTGGATGCCAAACTTTTCCTCACACTCCCTAATGTACCGGTCTTGTTCCTCCCTGGTGCTCAGCTCTTCAGGAAATCCGGACGCCTCGGTCTTCAGTTTTTGAAATTCCGCAATGTATCCTTTGAAAGTTTCGTCCGACCAATGTTCGTCATCCCATTCAATTGATCGGTAATAGCGCGTGCATCGATACCCATTGTTGAGGGCTTCTGCCAGTTCAATCGATGTTGCCGTGCTCACCCAACCTCTTTCGTCATCAGAATGCCTGCATCGGTAGTTGGGTTTTACCGCGCCCTTTTTGTACTGCAGAGAACAGGCCCGACACAGCGGAAACAATAATCGATCATCAAACTTCACCGGCAAGACTGGCACATCGATGCGTGGCGGCGGCACAACAAAAACTTTGAGGATTCCCCGGACTGGAATGTCTTTCTCGCTTCGCCAATCCACCACAATCTCGTCCCCTTGCATGATATTGATTCTGGTTGGGTGCCCTTGCGGATATTGCGTCACCGAATTGATGTTAGGATACAGTGAGCGTACATCGAAAAGTTTCATCTTCCATCCTTCTGGCACTTCATAATGCAATCGCAGAGGACCGGTGCGCCCGCCAAAATAACAATCGCGCAGCTGAATCGGTCCTCGATCATGGTAGCGCTGGTAGGCCCTCTGCATTTCCAGATCTTGTCGTAGCATCTGCTTGACTTCACACTCCCAGAAAACTTGCACGCGCGCCACTTGGGTCCGCAAAAATGCCAGCCTCGTTTCATCATTCTCCCGGATTTTTCGCACAGTCTTTCCGCAGGGCATCATCATTTCGGGCTTGAATCGATTGTGAGGACAATATTCATGGCAATGCCAGTGACAGCCGTGATATTCAATCACGGTGTCCTCTTCGGGAATGTATGCGTCCACTGTGTATCTTCCAATTTTGTGTTCGCCACCCGGTGAATGAGCAGTCTGTAGGCGAACCCCGTACCTCTCCTCGTACCATTGGAAGAATTTCATGGCCCCTTCGCTCTGATTGTCCGCAGTGTCGTAGCCCTTCTCCGGGACCAGCGCCAGCTGGTCTTTTTGCAAATGGTTGAGTCGGAAATGGCGCATCGATGCGCTGGCGATGGTCAATGGCTCCCAACAGATATCGATTCCACCGCTTCCGGGTCCGCTGTCCTCGCTCAGATCTTCATCGCCCTCCAAATGCTCTTCCTCGCCGTGAAGCCCTAGTTCCATTTCAATGTCGTCCCTCTTCGGTGCGGATATTTTGAGAAATTCTTGCCTGAAGGCGACCAGAGCCTCAATCAAAATTTGTGTGTCGTTGGTGCAATAGGCGGCCAATTGCTCGTTCAGGTTGAACCTCTCATGGCGGTGCTCCCGGTACCACTCGTCAAACTTTTTCTGTTTCTCCTTGCTCATCCCACCGTACATGTAGTCTTCTTTGGGCGGGAGCTCATCCAGCACTCGATCGTAATTTTCGCTCACATTTGCCAAATGTGGGAAAAATTCCTTATCTTGGACCTGGAGACCAAAGGCACCAATCAATTCGCTTAGCGGGACGGACATGAGGTTCCAACTGTCTCGGAAGGTGATCTCAGGGTTGCCAATTCCGTGCGGGAGATTCGTCCGGGGTATCTTCATCTCATACAACTTGTTTCCTTTGGTGATCATCTGGGGCACAAACTTGAGATCAATCAGAGCCTTGTAGACCAGAATGTTGTCGAAGCGGCCGCCATAATGGGAGAAAACCACGGTGGGATAGCGGTTGTCAAACTTGCGCAACAGCCAGTGGACAAATTCCGCGATTGGATCATCGGTGCGCACTCCAAAATCGGACCAAGTGTTGTAATAGTGGCGGTGGGAGAAGGTGACGCTCCGGTGCGCTCCACAAATTTTGCACTCCTGCTGTCTCTGTCTTAACGATTGGCGCCAGCTGTCGGTCTTGAGGCATTCCGTGCACACCACCACGGCGGAGATGAAGTTCACTTCATGGATGCGCTTCCCCGGTTCCACTTCTCTGTTCTGGGTCGTCTCGCAATCAAAGGCGACAATTCGATATGGCTTGGCTTTGCGCGGTTTCAACGGCTGGATGAAGCACCCCCGTTTTGGGTCGTGGTAGGTTCGACATGTCCGGCAAAATCGCTCCTCACAGACATGCCCTTTGCGCCCTTCGCGTGTGTTATTCGCTACCGTGTAGGTCTTGCCGCACTTTTCACATCTCTTTGATCGGGCACAATAGTTACTGGCGAGGTGATGTTGGTAGCAGTCGGCGTTCTTGAACCATTTCCCACATTGTGTGCAATCACGTCGATACCCGTCCTCCGGTTTGCAAGGGCGCCCGACTCCTATTCGACCGCATTGGAAGCAGTGTGCGCGGCATTGAGCGGTGTGATCTCCATTGTTATCAAAGGGGCTTTCGCATGCGAAGCAGTATTGATCACGACCAAAAATTGATTTTCCCACACCGAACCGGATCCCGTCAAAATGGTGCTGATGATGGTACAGAGGGATTGCCACCGTAAAGTTGTCCGGCCCGTAACTGTGCTCCGGCTTGTAATGACCCAATTCCCCGAAAACGAATACTTTGAAGATGTGGGGGGCATAGCGCGCGTTCCAAAAATCGACCACCGGTTTGACCCATTTTTTCGCATCGTAATCGGCTTCGCCCAACGGAATTCCCACCTCTTGCATCAGCTGAAGTGCATCCTCTCGTTGCCGTCCGAGCTGTTTCATGTAACGGCAAAAATATTGCTTGATCATCATTTTGGTGTGGTAGATGCGGCTAATCTCGAGCGCATAGAACAAGCAATATGTATCACGATTGCAAACTTCCAATAGGTGGGTTCGTCTCACTTGATGGATTGCTCCTTTCGGGGTGCGATGACCGCGTCCGCGAATTTGTTGCTGCCTGGGCAAGGCAGCATGCTCCAAAACCGTCACATTCACTTGAAAGGGTTCTCCCCACAGCGACCCCTCTTCGGTCTTGGATTGCGCAACAGCCAGGAAGCGGTTCAGCACGGAGTCGATGGTGTTGGTGCGAAAATCCCTGATTGGTATAAAAATATCTGGATTGAGGAGCCGAGAGGAAATTGTGAGTCCGAAACGATCGGGTGTGATGCCATTCTCTTCTGCGGCCTTTCGGGCTTCTTCCACGGAGTGATCAAAAAGGGCGTACAACAGCGATTCCGGGTTGGCTGGCAGATCCTCGATTAAGAAACTTGTTTTGCTGGTCGTCAAGTTAAACTTTTTGTTAAATTCAACCCCATTGCTCAATAATCTTGCATATTTCTTCACTTCACTTCTNAATGATTGGGAACAATGTCCCATTTTTATTCAATTTTCATTTAGCTCGCTGGAAGGGACAAGCGTCCCGAATGCCCGCTTTGCAGAAAGCGCATAGACAAGTTGGTAAAGTGGCGCCGCTCATACCGAGTTCGCAAGCACGTTTGCTGTGGCTTCTGTTAGATGATCGTCAGTTTGATTTGGATTTTTGATCAGATTCGCGTTCGCCAAAATAACGCATTTTCATTTGAATTCAGCAGCCCTCTTGCCCCGCTTATTTTAATCAATCCATTTGCCATTTATTTTTGTCGTCTATTTGATTAGCCTTGGCCCTTTTTTTGTATTCATAATAGTGCATAATTTCAAAATACTTTTTTTTTATTTTGCGCAATAATCCATTGCCACTGAAAATTTTCCCATTTTTCTCATATTTGATGGATCATTTTGTCGGCATATAAAGAGAAATAGCTGTAAGGGGGTTGGCCGTGGATGGGAGGAAGCGAAGGGATGGTTTGATTGACAGGGTGGAGGGGAGGGGCGGGATTTGGTTAAGGGGAAAAATGGGTGTGTGTGTGTGTGTGTGTGTTTGTGTGAACGATGGTCATTGCGCGTGTGCCATTATTCTTGAAGCCTTAGTCGTCCATTTTCCCAATCGGTTAAACCGGCGGTTAAGAGCCCCAGAATGCTTTGTTGGTCCTGATTTTCAGTTACCTTCCCATAACTTTAGATAAATCATGGAATTTTCCCAGCCACCAAGGTCTCCGACACCTCCTCTACGCTCAATACTGCGCGTTGGAGGTACGCGCCGAGTTCGCTGGGCGGAGGAATTAGAGGAGGTGCGTGTATTTGTAAAGGGTGAAATGATAAAGATGGAAGTTGATGATGATGAGGAGGAGATGGACGAGCCGGTGGGGCAGGATGAAGTTGAATCGGAAGAGGAAGCGGAAGAGGAGAAAATGGAGGAACAGGAGGATAAGCGGGAGGAAGTAAAAGAAGCGATGGACGAGGATGAGCCGGAGGAAGAAGAAGGGTTGCAGATGGAGATTGAGCGGGAAGGTAAGCAATTTTTCAAAATCTAATTTGCTACGGATTATAATAATTGGTTTTTTAGCGCCGAAATGTTTCCGCTGCCATGGAATGGAAGAGGAGGAAGAGGAAAAGGAGAAAGAAGAAATGGAAGGGGAAGAAGAGCAGAGCGAAGAAATGGAGGAAGAAGAGCATGAGGAGGAGATGGAGGTGGGTAGCGAGAGTTCCGGTGAGGGAGAGGATTTCCAGAACTATCTGGATGAGATTGCCAAGAAAATGCGGGAGGAGAAAGCGAAGGAAGCAATGAAGGTGTGGTAGATGCGGCTAATCTCGAGCGCATAGAACAAGCAATATGTATCACGATTGCAAACTTCCAATAGGTGGGTTCGTCTCACTTGATGGATTGCTCCTTTCGGGGTGCGATGACCGCGTCCGCGAATTTGTTGCTGCCTGGGCAAGGCAGCATGCTCCAAAACCGTCACATTCACTTGAAAGGGTTCTCCCCACAGCGACCCCTCTTCGGTCTTGGATTGCGCAACAGCCAGGAAGCGGTTCAGCACGGAGTCGATGGTGTTGGTGCGAAAATCCCTGATTGGTATAAAAATATCTGGATTGAGGAGCCGAGAGGAAATTGTGAGTCCGAAACGATCGGGTGTGATGCCATTCTCTTCTGCGGCCTTTCGGGCTTCTTCCACGGAGTGATCAAAAAGGGCGTACAACAGCGATTCCGGGTTGGCTGGCAGATCCTCGATTAAGAAACTTGTTTTGCTGGTCGTCAAGTTAAACTTTTTGTTAAATTCAACCCCATTGCTCAATAATCTTGCATATTTCTTCACTTCACTTCTTGCTCGCTTTGCGTTCGGGGGACCGTTGTTGGACATTTTTTGAAAAATGGATAACAGAAAATGATTTTTTGCTGGAAGGACTGGAACTTATAAAGAGCCCCCAAAGGCCGCCCAGTCCGTTTTCGCTTCAATATAAAATTTGAATTGGGCTTCCCTTTTCAAAATCTGATTGGCGTCCCTCGCTCCCCTTCCCCATATTTACAGCCACCACCAGATGGTTCTTGCCGCGAGAAATGCGGCAGACATCCTTTTATTCTCGCCCAATAATCTTTGTCGATGGCAGATGGCTTTTGCCCATGCAAATTTTTGTCCGCGTCCCGATTCTAGTAGTAGCTCGATAATCCTTTACCATACGGGAGTGACGACTTTTGGCGTATGCCTGGTGTCCTAAGGTGCCAGAAACGATCATCCCTCCCTCCTCGACCTCAAATTTACAACCATCATAGGGTCGCGAGAAAGCGGCATCCCTTTTCTTCGGTCGTGAATGTAGTCTTTTTGTTCACCATATGATTGGGGTTTACGATTGATAAAGAAGTAGAGAATTTGGACACATTTTTCACCTTACCCCGAGGGATATTTCTAAGAAATTATAAATCCATTTTTTCCCAAAATCCAATATTTTCAAAATCCTTTTGTAAACTTTACTTTAATTAAGCAATTTATCAACAAATTTTTTCACAAACATGTCACAATTGTCATATTTATTTAACAATTTTAAAAATTGATCAAAATTGTATCCAATTGAAGAAAAATAAATGAATGCAATGCAATAATGGGCACAAAATGATGATAAAAGCGATTGAAAGGGGTATCGATTGGACAGTACATGGGAGTATTTTTGTAAAAATTTGGTAATCAGAGMGGGTGGGGGAAGGGCTAAACTGTCAAAGTACCAGATCTTCTCACTTGTCGGTAGGTAAACTGCCACCCAGTGGCTTCCCTCTTTTCGGGCCTCGTCCAGATTGATCACCATTGAACACGGCATATGGAGATATTTCGTCGTCGATGGGATCTTGTCGAGTGGGAAACAGCCGTGAAAGTTCTTGTTCGTCGCCAGGCATGACTTTAGGATCCGTTCGATTTGCATTCCGTCCATCGTTCCTCTGTCGCTCGATTGCCAGCCTCAGCGTGTAAATTGATCTGACAGTATAGATGATCCCACAAACGATTGTGAGCAATATTGCCACATAGCAAAAAAGTCTCGTCCACTCCGAATCACGGAGATGCTTGCAGATGAAGGTGATCAGATTGTCCGGCGGGTCCAGCCCATAACTATAGAGAACTTGCATTGTTGGCTTTGAAGTTGTTGATCGAAACATTTGTGTCGTCGTCGACGACGATGAAGAAGGTGAAATCGCATTTTGCATGCGCTTCCATTCGTTGTAGTGGGGAATTTCCGGCGTGGGTTTTTGGTAGGTAACAATGATAGGACCCATTTTCGAGCAAAAGCAAAATTGAGAATAAATAAAATGAATGGTGGTAACTGAAATGGTCCACCATTTATACCTGCACATCAGTGGCTACAGTACGATTCTTGTCTAGCATTAGGATTGCGTCCATCTCCGCCATCGCTATTAACACGATTCCTCGCGCAGGAACAGGCGCGCTAAATGAGATTCGAACCGAAGTCGTCCCGCGGCGAATCAAATCAAATACTTCGGCTGAGCTTTCACTAGATGGGTTCAAATTGAAGACGAAGAAGCAATGTCCGCCTTGAGCATATTTTTTCATCGAAATCCCATGGGTGTTGAGACTTCCAGCAAATCCGCATCCCTCGGCCATGTCATGGTAGACACGTGCAAATTTTCCATTGGGGAAATCCAAATTTGAATAGGGAGCGTGCGGGTACTGTACTCCACTTGCACAGACGCTAATGTCCCGAATATTGAATGGACGAAAATCAAAGGGACTTGTTTCGGAGCTCCCTACATAGGCTTCATTGGAGACTAGCGCGAGCACTACACGTTTAGGGACTTGGTCACTCCATAAATTGGCTGTGAAATCTGTTCGATTCTCGCTGATGAACAATGCCTTCATTGATGTTTTCCTGAGTGGGTATCGCGCCGGACGGATCTCCAATTTCTTGCTAATGTCCAGCGCCAGTCCGTCCATCACGGTTGCCTTTTTCACGTAGAGTCGGCAAGCGAGCATTTCGATTACATAACTTCGATCATCCGGCATCTGGGGTGCAATTAGTAGGAAAGCATTATTGTTGGGCAGCAGTTCAATGTCGATCTCGCATTGGTTGACAATGTATCGCGGTTGATTGCAGACGTCCACGTCAAGTTTCGCTATGAATTGTGCTACCTTTCCATTGGCAAAAAGTTGTTTTCTCGCATTGTAGCCGGCTCCGGCTGTCTGCACAGTCTCATCGTCCATGTAGTACCCGCATACGTTTAGGTAACTCTTCTTCACGCCCTCATTATAGGTAAGTTCATAATCGAAAATACTCTTGTAGGCCATCAAATCATTTCCCTCAAAAACTTGCGTTCCATTGATTGACATGCGGCAATTCTTCCAAATCGTGTGCCCAATCATCTGACAAACGGACACGTTATCGGTGGCATCGATCGGGCGTAACTGTCCTCCCTGTTGTTTGAGGATCCTTAGTTCAGTTAGGATATAAGCATGCGAGAGGTCAACATAATCGGCACTGCTATGAATTTTGAAGTTGAAGGGTTGAATGTTCACCGGGTTCAGCGTCAGGTATTCGGCGGATGAACTGTGACTAAGGCTCACATTGGTGTCGGGAATTTCAAAGAATTGTAGGGCACTGGTGATCGCATTACCGGAGTCCCGGTGAATTTTATGGAAGGGAGCCGCGTTCATTTTTTTTGATGAATGAATAAAATGATTGGTGAAATGAGGTAGGGAATGGTTTTTAGTAGAAGCCGAAGGTGTCCACTCGTTGTCTTCGCTTTTTCGTTAGGCGTTTTTTGATGGGAGGCACTCTTCCGATCAGAGTCTGGTGATGAATGGGGCGTCTACGCACTCCTTTTATAGTGCCGGTTCCAAATTGTTTGGGTAGTCCAGATTTTTCGAGTAGTGTATCCACGCCTTTTTTGCCCTCACTGATCACCGATTGCTTCAGATTCTCTCCTTCGGCCACCTTGTTCAAAATTCTCTCGCCCGTTGATAGTGCTTCGCGACCAACTGCAGTGCCGGCTCGTCGGACCATTGGTATCAGCATACGAAGCAATCCACGCAAAACATCCCCTATTCCTCCTCCATGCTGATTGATCCCGTACCCTCTCTGGAAGGGTGCCATTCCGCGAAAATAGTGCATCGGCGGTTCTCCGCCATTAGTTTCCTCCTCTGCGGGTCCTCCGCCATATTGTATAGGTAAATAATCGTCGTAACCAATTGTACGGGTATCGAAAGGAATGTGTACCATTTTAGGAGTTAGTCTTTATTCCGCATATAAAAATGAATAATGAATGATTAAAAGTTGATCACCTTTTTAAATACAAGTGTAACTAGGACTTGGCCAAATTCAAAGGGGATTAGATTTCCATCGAGAAGACGTAATTCTATTTCCAATTCGTTAATTTCTCGGGGTTGTACGGGAATGAACATGGGGTGATCGTAAATCTTCTCGATGACGTTTCCATATTCGCCCTCCACTGCTACGATGCGTAGAAGCGAACTCAGCGAATTGCCCAGGATCACACTGCGTGTAAGTCCGGTTGCGTAAACTGCGAAGCTGTTGTAGCCGCCCTTTATGTCCGCCGCATATTTGGCCACCTCATCCGCTTCCACGTGGTTCCTGTTGGCGAACCCTAGCACATAGCCGATTTGACTTGACAATGACAAATGGTCAATTTCCGGTATAAATTCCACTCGAAATCGTTCGGTGTCCCTGCTATAATGAAAATGCACACCCAATTCCGCAGCGCCGCTTGCAATCAGAATCTCATCAATGGCATGCTCGTGTTTGGATTCCTTCACGCGTTCCTTTATTTGTTCTCCCTTGCTTTTTTCTATCGGCTTTTCAGGTGATTTTGGTTGTTCGATTGGTTTTGGGGTTTCTGTAGGCTTCTTTGCTTCTTTCACGTAATCCTTCACTTGTTCACCTCTGCTCTTCTCGGTCGGTTTTTCCAGTACCTTTAAAGGTTCAGTTGATTTTGAAGTTTCTGATGGTTTTTCCGGGATTTTTGGTGACTCAATTGATTTTGGGGTTTCTGCGGGCTTCTTTGCTTCTCGTACTTGATCCTTCACTTGTTCACCTCTGCTCTTCTCCGTCGGTTTTTCGACTGGTTTAGGAGTTTCTGGAATTTTCGGAATTTCTGCGGGCTTCTTTGCTTCTCGCACTTGATCCTTCACTTGTTCACCTCTACTCTTTTCTGNCGGTTTTTCGGCTGCCTTGGGTTGTTCAACTGGTTTCGATGGTTCAGGCGGCTTTGGAGTTTCCGTTGGCTTCCTGGATTCCCTTACCTTGTCCTTGACCTGTTCCGCCTTGCTCTTTTCTACAGGTTTTTCGGGTGGTCCGGGGGTTGGAGCTTTTGGTAGCTCGTTTGGATTGGGAGTCTCTACCGATGGTGGTTCTGCAGCTTTTGGTTGTTCATGTGTTTTTGGCGGTTCGGGTGCCTTCGGAGTTTCCGTTGGTCTCTTGGATTGCCTTACTCGATCTTTCAATTCTTTACCGGTTATGAGTGGAGCGGGTGTCGGTAATGTGCCCTCTTGCTGGTCGGTAATATCATCAGTAACTATGTCCTCCACCCATTGTTTTCCATCATCATCAGTGATCACTGATTGTTGTCCTCTCTTGCACTCAATCCTTTTTCCAATCCGTGTACACACAGCTCCCTCTCCTTCCACAATAGTGCGATTTCGGGTCCTCTTTGATGGCGGGGGTGATGAGGATTCATCACTTCTTTTTCGTCTCGTTCGAGTTCCGTTTAAATAATCCTCTAGTGCTTCGGGGGTATGCAGTGAACTCCTTGGAAGTGTCAGTCGGGTCACGTGCCCGTCCTTGTAGTGTAAATCAATGTATTGGTCTTCCACAGTACCCGAAGTGGTTACGAAAGATCGAGGATACTGGATAGAGTAGAGTCCAACCTGCCAACTTCCTTGAAATCGTATAGGTTTTGGTAAATGTACACGAAATTTGGAACTTTTGTTGCCGGGGTAATCATCAACATTACTAGGTAGGACCACGAAGAAATAATTGCTCTGATCGTCAGAAGACATGTTTATGCAATTTGATAAAATGTAAAAACAATGAATGCTATTTATACAAAATCGGATTCGTCAATCCAACGGGGATGGGCGGGGTCATCAAGATATCGCACATAGTATTTCTTTCGTCCAAACTTGTCCGTCCTGGTTCTCACCACATCCACGCGATAGGAGGTGTCCTCATCTTTTGCCACACGTGCCAGATCGGTTCCGTAAATGTAACCCTCGAACAGTTCACCGCTGGCGTCCGCCACTCTGTACCGATCTGGGTTTGCACGTTTCACCTTGACTATCTGTAGAATTTCGTCTGACCACGATGGGAGGTATCCTCGCGCGAACACACCCTTGTTCTTGCTCATTCGTACATAGTCGCCGACTTTGAATCTCGGTTTTCTCTTCACATAACGATCGGGGTGTACGAATCGTCGTCGCGGCCCCCATACCTTTTCCCATACTTGTTGTGCATTATGAAAGCCGATATCCATCGGGCGCATCCCGTGCACGCGACTCTTAGCTTTGTTGATACCTTCGAGAATTTTGGGCANCTTTTGGTTGTTCATGTGTTTTTGGCGGTTCGGGTGCCTTCGGAGTTTCCGTTGGTCTCTTGGATTGCCTTACTCGATCTTTCAATTCTTTACCGGTTATGAGTGGAGCGGGTGTCGGTAATGTGCCCTCTTGCTGGTCGGTAATATCATCAGTAACTATGTCCTCCACCCATTGTTTTCCATCATCATCAGTGATCACTGATTGTTGTCCTCTCTTGCACTCAATCCTTTTTCCAATCCGTGTACACACAGCTCCCTCTCCTTCCACAATAGTGCGATTTCGGGTCCTCTTTGATGGCGGGGGTGATGAGGATTCATCACTTCTTTTTCGTCTCGTTCGAGTTCCGTTTAAATAATCCTCTAGTGCTTCGGGGGTATGCAGTGAACTCCTTGGAAGTGTCAGTCGGGTCACGTGCCCGTCCTTGTAGTGTAAATCAATGTATTGGTCTTCCACAGTACCCGAAGTGGTTACGAAAGATCGAGGATACTGGATAGAGTAGAGTCCAACCTGCCAACTTCCTTGAAATCGTATAGGTTTTGGTAAATGTACACGAAATTTGGAACTTTTGTTGCCGGGGTAATCATCAACATTACTAGGTAGGACCACGAAGAAATAATTGCTCTGATCGTCAGAAGACATGTTTATGCAATTTGATAAAATGTAAAAACAATGAATGCTATTTATACAAAATCGGATTCGTCAATCCAACGGGGATGGGCGGGGTCATCAAGATATCGCACATAGTATTTCTTTCGTCCAAACTTGTCCGTCCTGGTTCTCACCACATCCACGCGATAGGAGGTGTCCTCATCTTTTGCCACACGTGCCAGATCGGTTCCGTAAATGTAACCCTCGAACAGTTCACCGCTGGCGTCCGCCACTCTGTACCGATCTGGGTTTGCACGTTTCACCTTGACTATCTGTAGAATTTCGTCTGACCACGATGGGAGGTATCCTCGCGCGAACACACCCTTGTTCTTGCTCATTCGTACATAGTCGCCGACTTTGAATCTCGGTTTTCTCTTCACATAACGATCGGGGTGTACGAATCGTCGTCGCGGCCCCCATACCTTTTCCCATACTTGTTGTGCATTATGAAAGCCGATATCCATCGGGCGCATCCCGTGCACGCGACTCTTAGCTTTGTTGATACCTTCGAGAATTTTGGGCAGTGCATCTACCCAGTTGAGCGTGTGTTTCTCAGAGAAAAGGCGATATAGGCGTTGTTTTAGGGTGCGAATTGCTCGTTCACATACACTGGCTTTGACGGTTGACGAGTTGGGTCGTTGCTTTTCAATGTCTTGCTCCTGGAAGTACTCCTTCATTTCACGACTCTCAAACTCCTTGCCTTTGTCGCTGAAGCATCTGTGCGGTTTGGAGGCCATTTGCGCGAAAAGTTGATCAAATGCGTGTGTCATGTCTTTTGAGGATTTACTGCGAGTAGGAGCTGCAAAGATCATTTTGCTGAGAACGTCCACTCCGACCAGAGCATACCGGGCACCCCCGTTGTGCCTTGAGAGCTGTTGAAAGTCGGCCAGGTCCACTTGTACATCGGTCAGGTAGCCCGCGGGAATTGTACGTGAACGAGGAAAACGAACCCGTCTTGGGCGATGTAATGTGTATGTTCGGTGATGTTCCAACCATTTGATCACTTGGCTTCTTTTGATCCCGGGTAAAACTTTCCGGGCCTCGCGCCAGAGTTGATCTACGCCCGCAAAGGCCGCAGCCGAGGCGGGATTATTGTAGAGGCGGTCTAACTCTTTTTCCACAGTTGGGGTTTGAACCACTTGGTTCCCCTCCTCCAGTCCTCCTGCTGCGTCTCCATTCGCCTCCGCTGATGTCGTACTGCTGCTGGTAGCCATGACTGCAATATTGCGTCTTTTCTAATTTTTGCTTCAATGAGACTGGTTCCGGGTGGTGGTTTAACAACATTTTTACGGGCCTCAACAATGTGGGCCAGGGATCGTTTAAGACTGCTACCCCTCACAGGATTTCCCGCATCATCAATGATGGTGTCCCCTCGCACACCGTATTTGTGCGGATTCCTGTTGAACCAAATGTGAAATCGTTTGCCCAACTGTTGTTTGGTCAATTTGTCGAGGGGTCGGGCGAAGAATCGCTGCTCAGCCAGTTCCCGTTGGTAATTATCCGCTGCCGCCGCCGCAGCTTGTGCAGAAGTAGAGGGTTCGAGGTCAAGTTGAGGAGGGATGTTCGCTCTAGACAAATTGGTACGCCTCCGCTCTTTTCGGATACTGGCGAGTGATTCGGGATCTGCGAAAATCTGTGATCGTTTTCGCTTGGTGAGCTGACGCGGTTGGGGCGGTTCGGGTACCGGTCCCTCTGTTCTGATGATTGGTGCCCATCGCCTTCCTCGCCTTCTCGCGATCAATTGCTGTCTTGGTATGACCGGTTGGGACGGGGCTGGTGGCTCTTCAGTTGCGGATGGTGGAACTTGAACCCAGTTTCTTCTTCTCTGGCGGTCTGTTAGAGGTCGAACAAAGGGTTGGATTTTTCTCTGCTTTCTCTCTCCTGGTTGTTCTTCCTCTTCTTCTTTATCAGCGCCATGTCGCCGCTTGGTTGCCCTGCTGGGTCGGCTGGGTCCACTCGATACACCATCACGTTGGATCAGCAGCCTTCGTCTCCTCTGGGCAGAGGGTTCTGGAGGGGGTTGTATAACCTGGAGTGGTGGTGGAGCCGGAGATTGGAGTGGCGGAGGGGGTGGAAGTTGGGCCCATCTCGGCTGCCCACTTGGCTGTTGAATCCTTCGTTGTTTTCCGATTCCCTGTGCATCATCTCCCCGATGTCGCTTGGTTACTCCGGCAGGTCGTCTCGGTCCCGCTACCCTTCCTCTTCTCGGCGGAGGCGGGGGAGGGGGTGATGGAGCTAGAGCTGGTGGGGGTGGTGGAGAAGGGGCTGGCGGGGGAGGGGGTGGCGGAGGAGGTGACGGAAGCGGCGGTGCAACTTCCTCTCCGCTAGCACTCGATAATTCCCCGGTGTTTGTGAGTTCCACTCGCACAGGTTTATTATCATGTAGCTTTTTCATGTGCAAGTAGCGACGCAATTCCTGGTTAAGATGCACATATTTGGCGGTCGGGTCAGTTCTTTCGCGTTTCACTTTGTCTAGGGTCCTTCTCACAAATTCCAAGTTCAAATCCCCGGTGTCCGATGGGGCGCTCAATCCCCGGTAGATATCTTGCGGAATAAGAACAAATTTATTAGCCATCACTGTTTATCCTCCGATGATTTTTTATTATTTGAATATAATAGTCGTGAAAGTTCAATAATGATCGGGGTCAATAGGGCGGGAAACAATTGAAGACTGAATCCGGTTCCTTTTTGTACTATTCGTCTGGCTCCTCGTTCGCTTCGCGCTCTGCTCATCCTTCTTATAAACTCAGCGTAGGGCATCATTCGTTTCTTTTGCCGGGTAGTCAATTGGAATCGCGCTTTTACAATGTTGAGACAAACTTCGGCCAGAGTCAACAATTGTTCGCTGGATGCGGCTTTCAGAAGACGTTTCCTCTTCCGCAAAGATTTGGTCCGGGCCAAGGCGCAGAGGAATGGGTAATTGTCGCACACGTGCGTTGCGAATTCAACTTTTTGAGCATTCATTGTTTTACCATCCGGATTTGGGGAGAAATATGGTCAACGGTTCTTGGTCGTCTTCGTCGTTTTCTTGGCCGTTCTTGAAAATGTTAGTTCGCAGTCGGAGCAATGGGTTGGACAAAGGGTGTAGATCGATAAATAGGTACGAGTATCTTTCCGTTTGAGTGGCTTGTTTATAGGCGTCCAGGAAGAAGGTGAGTTGTCGGGGAAAGAGCTGTACGCCCAGGTTTCGTATGGCCAACGCACTGTTTGGCGCTCGCATCAGTACAATGTACATTGAATTTTGTCGTACCACCTTCATCTTTCGATCGAATAAGTCCTGGGTGAGCATAACAATTCCAAATTTATTGTGATGACTCTTTTTGGTGTATAGATCGGCGAGGAATCGCGGGTCAATAGAATAGAGGAGGTCGTCAAGGATGACAAGAGCTGGCTTAGCCAATCGTTGGATCGCCTCTTCTGTCGGTGCACCAGAAAAAATATTGATTCCGGCACGTTGCAGCCGCGGAATTTGTTGATTGTACTCGCCGTAGCAATAGAGGATGGATTTGGGTGGGGGTTCAATGAGCCGTGGTGCTTCTGCAATTAGCCGATTGATGAAACTGCTCTTGCCACTCGAGCTGGGACCCGCGATTACACAGCCAAATGGGAGATGCATTTTCAAGTCTTGTTCATTAAAGGATTGCGCATCAATCATTTTATTGCAAATGAGAAATAATGAAATACAATAAATGCAAAAAAACTAATAATAGTGATCCGAAATCAAATGTGGAAGTACGGTTGTTAATAATGGTGCATCATCTTCTTCTTTCTGTTCCTCCTTGATATTGATCTCCGGCATTGTCAGATCCTGGTTCATCTCTGTTGGATGCTGTTGTTGTTGCTGTTGTTCTTGTGCATGCACCAGATGTGGCAAAATGGTGGTCAAAATTGGTATATCCTGTGGATTCTCCTGTTTTGGCACTTCCGGTATAGGTGATTCCTTGTTTGTTTGAGAGGCTAAAGAAGCTATATGTGGTAGAACTGTGGTCAAGATGGGTGTGCTGTCAGCAGGATTGGCCTTTTCCTGATTTGATCTGGCTGGTTTCTTTGTCATGCATTGTTGTCTCTTTCGTGATGTGGGTGTTTGGCTGGCGGTGTCCGGAAACACGTGCACGAACTTGAATAATTTTCGTCCGCGCACTCGGAAAGCGCAGTATTGTGGCAATTCATAAATGTGATCGAATGGAACAAACTTTTCTCCGCCCCTTAAGCGATCACAAAGCACGTAGATTCCATCATTCGAAACCAAAAAATCGGGCTCAGGGGGACATTGCCGGCACATATTCTCTTTTTCCAGCTCGATGAAGCGTGGGGTATCGAAGCGGTCACATAGAATTCGTATTTCGTTGGAAGTGACCTTTATATCCGCAAAGGGAAGGAGTTGATTGATTAGGTTTTTTCGGCTTAATTGGGACATTGTTTTATGGAAATGAATGAATGAATGAATGAATGAATGGTTATCTAATCTGGGATTTGCTTTAATGTATGGGATGGGTAATAATGGCGAATAGCAAAAATTTTCGTTTAATTTTATAGGAACAAACAAGAGATTGTCAGTGCGATGAGATGAAGCACGATGAGAGGGATGAAGAATCGGAGCAATGGTTCCGAGTGGAAACAATTGGTCGAGATGGGAAGAGGAGAAGACAGTGGAAGGTGGAGCAGGAGGGTCAATCAGTGGATGATATCCAGATCTACGATGTGACATCCTGCAGCAGCTGCCATTCGCTACATGTGTGGTTTCTTGTGCACTTTACAGGGTGGAATATGATTACCAAGTGGGGAGATGGAGTGCTTCTTCTTTCGGAAGACGAACTAGTGGTAATAAATGGAGGGGACAATTCTGCTGTTTATAAAACCGTGTTAAGTGCCCCCGCCTGCTGATCCGGTACTACGAGTGGTTAGGAGGAAGCACTAAAGTTCTGCAGGCACTCAGGGCTGGAAAGGAACTGCGTGCGGAAACTGGCGAGAAGGTAAAGAAAAATGGTGAAAAAGTGAAACCTACGTGTAACATTATTTAGTGGGTGGAAGCAGAGATGATGAAGGATAGAATACGGGCCATGGATTCGGAACAGTTTCTGGAAGGGCCTTTGGTAGCACATAGGGAAGAAAGGGAACGGATGGTAAAATGATGGGGAAAAATCGATGAATGCGCAATAACGCTGTTAGTTTCAGGAGGCGGAAATTGCAGCTCTTCGCGCTGCATTGGTTTTTTTTTAGAAACATAAAATCAAATTAAAAATGATAATTTTAAGGCACGCGCTAACCGTCAGTTACTGCTGGATCCTTCGGGAGAAATGCCTACACCGGTTCGTCAACCGATAATGGAGCAACAGTTTAGGGGAAAAGAGAACATTGTAGGGCGAAAATTTTTTTATTAAGAAATGCAAAATTATAAAAAATGCAGGTAACACCTCACCCCTCCACCTCCTCCAACACTATTACCATCCGCGTGGCCGATCTTCATCATCATGTGGATCCCCAGTCCTCCACTACCGGTGCAATCTCATCTGCATTGACAATCTTGAATGATATGGGGGGAAGTGGAACGATGGTGAAAACTTGGTGGAAAATACCATTTTTTTATTAGTTCGTATTTAGGCGATGGTTGTGCCCAGTTACCCGCTAGACGACGAAGTGCTGCCTCTCGATAATAACAAGCCGGCGTCGCGAAAGCATATCAACGAGGTAAAACTAACCAAAATTAAAAATTTTTTCCAATTTGTTTCTATTTACGGTATGGAATATGCTCCCAGCGCACTCACGTTTGGGCGACGATGCCATGTCAATTCTGTCAGGCGAAACAGAACCCGGAGAGATCAGTAGAAGCGGACGTCTGGAAGCAAGAAAGAAAGATATACAGCGACAGTTGTTTCGCTGCAAAAAAGAATGTCGCGAATGTAAAACGATTTGTCTAGGAAAATTGCCAGGAATGTAAACAGAACATTTTTTCAATCGAAATTTGTGTGAAAGAATAAACATCTGTTGAGTATATTAAGATTGATTTAAAAATTATATAATTAATTTATTTAATACAATTAAAAATATTTGTAAATATTTTTATTTACTCTCTTTGAGGCACTCTTTGATGCTTTACCATTTGGGTCAATAACTACAGTAGCCACAAAGGATCGTAAATCCGTCAAAAGGCTTAGGAGAGCCAATAGGCTGGGGCCAGCGCAAAGGTTGGGGCTCAGCAGGGTGGTTTCCAAGTGTGACCGGAGCCCAGGGGGGACTACTGTGAAGTTCCTGGAGTTTAGCTGCTTCCGGTGCTTGAGACTCGAGCATTATCGAAATTATGATGTAGATGATGGCAGAAATAACCAATAATTTCGCGTTCATATTGAAAGAAAAGTTTGCTAAAAATTATAAATAAAAAAATTATCATTCAATGATAGCAAACTATTTAAATACAAAATTGGATTAAACTAACAATTCCTAGAGGCCTTAAATACTCGATAAAACACATCTTAACACATGCCCAAAANGAAGCACTAAAGTTCTGCAGGCACTCAGGGCTGGAAAGGAACTGCGTGCGGAAACTGGCGAGAAGGTAAAGAAAAATGGTGAAAAAGTGAAACCTACGTGTAACATTATTTAGTGGGTGGAAGCAGAGATGATGAAGGATAGAATACGGGCCATGGATTCGGAACAGTTTCTGGAAGGGCCTTTGGTAGCACATAGGGAAGAAAGGGAACGGATGGTAAAATGATGGGGAAAAATCGATGAATGCGCAATAACGCTGTTAGTTTCAGGAGGCGGAAATTGCAGCTCTTCGCGCTGCATTGGTTTTTTTTTAGAAACATAAAATCAAATTAAAAATGATAATTTTAAGGCACGCGCTAACCGTCAGTTACTGCTGGATCCTTCGGGAGAAATGCCTACACCGGTTCGTCAACCGATAATGGAGCAACAGTTTAGGGGAAAAGAGAACATTGTAGGGCGAAAATTTTTTTATTAAGAAATGCAAAATTATAAAAAATGCAGGTAACACCTCACCCCTCCACCTCCTCCAACACTATTACCATCCGCGTGGCCGATCTTCATCATCATGTGGATCCCCAGTCCTCCACTACCGGTGCAATCTCATCTGCATTGACAATCTTGAATGATATGGGGGGAAGTGGAACGATGGTGAAAACTTGGTGGAAAATACCATTTTTTTATTAGTTCGTATTTAGGCGATGGTTGTGCCCAGTTACCCGCTAGACGACGAAGTGCTGCCTCTCGATAATAACAAGCCGGCGTCGCGAAAGCATATCAACGAGGTAAAACTAACCAAAATTAAAAATTTTTTCCAATTTGTTTCTATTTACGGTATGGAATATGCTCCCAGCGCACTCACGTTTGGGCGACGATGCCATGTCAATTCTGTCGGGCGAAACAGAACCCGGAGAGATCAGTAGAAGCGGACGTCTGGAAGCAAGAAAGAAAGATATACAGCGACAGTTGTTTCGCTGCAAAAAAGAATGTCGCGAATGTAAAACGATTTGTCTAGGAAAATTGCCAGGAATGTAAACAGAACATTTTTTCAATCGAAATTTGTGTGAAAGAATAAACATCTGTTGAGTATATTAAGATTGATTTAAAAATTATATAATTAATTTATTTAATACAATTAAAAATATTTGTAAATATTTTTATTTACTCTCTTTGAGGCACTCTTTGATGCTTTACCATTTGGGTCAATAACTACAGTAGCCACAAAGGATCGTAAATCCGTCAAAAGGCTTAGGAGAGCCAATAGGCTGGGGCCAGCGCAAAGGTTGGGGCTCAGCAGGGTGGTTTCCAAGTGTGACCGGAGCCCAGGGGGGACTACTGTGAAGTTCCTGGAGTTTAGCTGCTTCCGGTGCTTGAGACTCGAGCATTATCGAAATTATGATGTAGATGATGGCAGAAATAACCAATAATTTCGCGTTCATATTGAAAGAAAAGTTTGCTAAAAATTATAAATAAAAAAATTATCATTCAATGATAGCAAACTATTTAAATACAAAATTGGATTAAACTAACAATTCCTAGAGGCCTTAAATACTCGATAAAACACATCTTAACACATGCCCAAAAAAACCATTTACCTTAGCAAAAATAAAAATGTCAACCAGCTATCGATTATTTTTTGAAAAGATTATTTTTATAATTTTATTAAGCGATTTCTTCCTCTTTCTCGTTAATAATAGTATCTTTGAAANGCATTGACAATCTTGAATGATATGGGGGGAAGTGGAACGATGGTGAAAACTTGGTGGAAAATACCATTTTTTTATTAGTTCGTATTTAGGCGATGGTTGTGCCCAGTTACCCGCTAGACGACGAAGTGCTGCCTCTCGATAATAACAAGCCGGCGTCGCGAAAGCATATCAACGAGGTAAAACTAACCAAAATTAAAAATTTTTTCCAATTTGTTTCTATTTACGGTATGGAATATGCTCCCAGCGCACTCACGTTTGGGCGACGATGCCATGTCAATTCTGTCAGGCGAAACAGAACCCGGAGAGATCAGTAGAAGCGGACGTCTGGAAGCAAGAAAGAAAGATATACAGCGACAGTTGTTTCGCTGCAAAAAAGAATGTCGCGAATGTAAAACGATTTGTCTAGGAAAATTGCCAGGAATGTAAACAGAACATTTTTTCAATCGAAATTTGTGTGAAAGAATAAACATCTGTTGAGTATATTAAGATTGATTTAAAAATTATATAATTAATTTATTTAATACAATTAAAAATATTTGTAAATATTTTTATTTACTCTCTTTGAGGCACTCTTTGATGCTTTACCATTTGGGTCAATAACTACAGTAGCCACAAAGGATCGTAAATCCGTCAAAAGGCTTAGGAGAGCCAATAGGCTGGGGCCAGCGCAAAGGTTGGGGCTCAGCAGGGTGGTTTCCAAGTGTGACCGGAGCCCAGGGGGGACTACTGTGAAGTTCCTGGAGTTTAGCTGCTTCCGGTGCTTGAGACTCGAGCATTATCGAAATTATGATGTAGATGATGGCAGAAATAACCAATAATTTCGCGTTCATATTGAAAGAAAAGTTTGCTAAAAATTATAAATAAAAAAATTATCATTCAATGATAGCAAACTATTTAAATACAAAATTGGATTAAACTAACAATTCCTAGAGGCCTTAAATACTCGATAAAACACATCTTAACACATGCCCAAAAAAACCATTTACCTTAGCAAAAATAAAAATGTCAACCAGCTATCGATTATTTTTTGAAAAGATTATTTTTATAATTTTATTAAGCGATTTCTTCCTCTTTCTCGTTAATAATAGTATCTTTGAAAACTTTTCCTGCATTTACAATAAAGTTTTTAGCAGTAGTCCGCATGTCAGAATGATTTTCATTTCGGAGGATAATTCCTCTAATAAAAATTTGTGTGTCCTAATAAGTATGGTATACAATTAATATATATGTAGATTATAATGATGGAATTTTAAAGTGCAAAACAGCAAAATAATTTTTGCCCCAATTAGATGCTAATCCTCCCAAATTACTTAGATATGCATTTATTCAGTTTTTTGGCTCTAGAAAGGTTCAAAATAAATTTTTGAAATCCAATTTAAAGTGCTTCAGAAGCATCCCCTAAAACACGTTTTGCGTGCACATTTCATCAAATAACTAAAAATGAAAAATAATCCTATCTCTATAGAATTATTACAAGAATAATAAATGAAGTTAAGGTATCTTGTTATAGAATGCATATCAAAAATATGTTATGAACGTGAAAGTTTCGGCCGTAATTTTATAGTAATTACACCATGGTTTATATCGCGTGTTATATCGATCTATCATGCTATGTACATCTACGATCTATGCACATATTTCTATTTTCTTTTCTTTATTTTTTGATGCCAAATATAGCAATATACAGATTGAAGATATAATGCATAAAGCTATGCTCTATTCTAGGAAGATGAAAATGGTATCCAAATATGAAATTTCCATTACATCTCGAAATAAATAGGTAGAATGTGGTATTTTCGTGATTGACATAATCGCCTGTTTCTATTTTTGTATTTATAAAGTTTTTTGCATAATTGTTTGATCGATCATTGATCTTAGCTGGTGCTATAATTTTGTGAATTTATTCCCTTTTTGTATGCTATAAGAAATAGGTATTGCAATTATTGGGGTGGTGAATATGTTATGTCATAGTAGAAGGAAATTTTGAAAATCTTAATTTTTCACTTTTCAACCCTATATGAATTTGGTGTTAAATGAAAGCTTGAAGTCTCTTACTACTAATAAAATTTTTAAAAAAATTTAGCTTCTTTTTTTGTTGTCGAAAAATGTTCTGTAAATAAGCCGATACAATGTGCAGAAAATTTGTTCATCTTAAAAATTATTGAAAAAGTTTTTACTGGACTTTGCCCCAGAGGGAGGAAAAACAAGAGGTGGGCCCAAAACTCGCCCAATTTGACATTGTCAAAAATGGCCTCAGATCACAAATTTTATTTATCTTCTAGTTCCATGTACTTTATAGGTGCAAATTGATATATTAAAATGGTAACCCTTAATTAATTGTAATTTTTGGTTGAGGTTATAAAATATTATGTTTTATTATATTTTTTGTGACTTACATATACTTAAAAAGTTTGAAGTTCAACTATTTAATTTTTGACTTTTTAGTTTTGAAACCTCAATTTATTCGATTTTTTGAACATAATGAATTTATTTATTTTTGCCTGCAAATTGAGATCATTCCGATTTTTGCCTGCAAATTGAGATCATTCCATTTTTGTAAGTACAATTATTATTTACAAAGGAGACGCACTGTTCCGGGACGAAGTGTTCAACGTCAACGACGGCGGATGGACACCGTAAGTTTGCGTGCTGGGTCGTTAGTCGAAAAGTGCCAATGTGGGCGTTAGTCGAAAAAGTGCCAATGTGGAAAAGTGCCAATGTGGGCGTTAGTCGAAAAAGTGCCAATGTGGAAAAGTGCTAATAACGGAATGAATAAAAAGTCACATGATTATAAAATAAACATAAAGTAAATATAAAATTGTATAATTAAAAATAGTAAATTAAAATAAATAGAAATTTTTAAGAAATACAGTAAATCGAAAGTTATTATTACGGTGTCCCTTTATTTATTTTTTATTGGTTACATAATTATAAGTTATAATAAAGTGTGTGTTTCGGCCCATACCGTAGACACACAAAGCCAACTTAAAGACACATCAAACAGCAATAAAAAAAGAAAAAGGCAAATAAAAATTCTTGGAAGGAACGGGCTGAAGGGTGGATAGTGGTGGCCGTTGATAGTAGCCGAATTAGTAGCGCGGCCGATTGGCGGGCCATCTGTTCTGGTACTTAAGAATGGAAAGCAAAAAACTAATAATGCCTGAACAAATGTCTTAATACCCCAATAAATATTAAAATATATTTAAACTACGAATAATAAGAATTTTATTAAATATTTTTAGAATTTTTCCAATTTTTAACAAATAGCTAAAAATTTTAATTTTTTATTTTAGTGCTGTACCATCGGATTCTTCTCTGCTGATCGAAACTTCCTGGCTAAGAAATTTCTTCGCCTGATAAATCACGGCTTCTCGAATCTTCTCTGCCAGTCATTATATTGACTAAGGACTCTCCTTGCATTTCACTGGATACTTGTGTATGAACTTGATCCTATAATGGCTGATGATCTATCGGCTGTTGAACTATCTTTTCTGCCAACAATTCGATCGATAAGAATATCCGCATGTGTCCTTGTGCTTTGGACGGATGATCTTTCGGCTGTTGATCTTTTCTGCCAACGAATCGAGCGATAAGAACATCCGCATGAGTCTTTTTGGTTTCTCCTCGAGTAGAGGGCTTCGAACGAATCAGAGTCGGTTGGACTCCGTGTTCAGATTGTAACTTTCTCTTTCGCTATAAATTAAATCTAGAAATTTGTATCTTGTACCGAATACATAGTGTATACGCTGGTCCTTCTAGATGATGTTCCTTTCTCGTCTAATTGCAGCATTAAGTAAGATACTCTGTTTAAGTAATTAACAGTAATTTGACTAAACGCATCATCCGAAATTTCTCCGTTCTCTATCATTTCCTTAAAAATATATATTAATGAATATCCTAAATATTTTGCTACCTCATATTCCTCCAGTGTATTTTGAATTTTTTTATCCACTTCATATGTTTTATCCCTTGGGCTTGGCTTTAATTTTCCTGAAAGTATTTTAATAACTCTCATCACTTTTTATTAATTTTGAAAAATAAATTATATAAATTTTTTATAACATATACTGATATACTACAATTAAAGGCGATGCAAATCGGTAAAATCAGAACAGGAAAAATGGAGAATGATTGCTCCTACAATGAACCCAATTTCTTTGACCTCCACCCACATTAGCGAAAACCAATCGCCGGTAGGTTCATTGTTGTTCTCAAGATATTTTTCTTGCAAGGTCATTTTCATTATTGTTTTACAAAAAAAGCATTTTTATTTTAAAAATTTCTTTAGTCTTAATTTAATTTTACAATACTTATTTTAGTATCCTCAGTTAATTAATCTATTATTCCACCCTTATTGGCACTTTTTCGACTAATGCCCACATTGGCACTTTTCGACTAACGACCTAGCACCGTAAGTTTGGGCATAAAAGGGTCTGAATTGGTTCAGATTTGAGAAAGAGGAAAGAGGTTGAGGATATTCTGTTCTATCAACTCATTCAGTTTTGATTGAAATTTTTTTTGAATTATTTTAGTTTTTCCTTGAATCGATAATTAGGGTAACGGTACAATGCATAGCTTAAGTAAGGCCTAGCCCTGAAGGAGATGCAGGAGTTTTTTTTCTTGAGAATTAATAGTACTTCCTTATAAATTCAGGAAAGTTTAAGATTTTATGCATTTTCTTAAGAAATATTCCGAAAATTTGGTGATAGAGCAAGTAAGTACTTAATGAATATTATAATTTATAATCTTAAAAGATGAATGAATAAAAATAATCAATATACAGAATAGATTAAGTTGGAACATAAAAAACTTAGTTGCTATTTTTGCTTTTTTTGTATTAATTATCAATACAAAGTGTAATGGTGCTATAACGTAAAAAGGTCCAAGTTGGCCAAACTGTCCAAAAAAATTTAAAGAATCGCTAGACGTGAAGCATAAAAAGAAAGAATGTGACAATTTTATGCTCTATCTTTTGATCATTTTAGTTTTTATGTAAAAGTTCGAAATTTTTCGAAAAACTCGTAATTTACGAAATATTTCGAACTTTTTTGGGTAATTCGAAAAGATCAAAAGATTGAGCTTAAAAATCTGCACACTTTTGCCTTTTATCTTTTTGGGCTAGCAATGTTTAAAAAAATTAGGCCAGATTAACACATTGTGCCTTTTTTTAAATAAATGACCCAGACAGGTTGGACCATTTTGGGGTAGCCATGGTATGGATAAATTGCATGGAATTTTTGAGGAAAATGCATAAATTTGCATGTCAACTTTAAGCTCTTTCGTGACTGAACTCTACACCTCGTCGAGTGCTTGATTAATATGATGGTGATGATTCCTATACCGATTTGCCAGTGAACAATTTCAGGATTTTTTTGATCATTCCTTTGAAAGTGACGAAAGAATTTTTTGTTATTTTTTTCCTTTAATTTCAAGGAATTTTTATTTTAATAATACCGGTAATTATAAGATGATTTGTTTCCTAAGGATGTCACGACAATTCGGCACCAGTCTTCATTGGGTGCAAATGAAACCTAGTGAAGTGAATTTGGTATCAAAAGATAGAACATTAAATTAACAACAAAATGAGCTCAAGTCCATTTAATTTGGATTACTTCGGAAAAAAGTTATGGCCAATCGCTGCTCCAAAAGTCGTCCAAACAAACTGTTACCTATTCCTATCCAACTTTTGTTAAAAGTAATTATCATTGTCGGAAGAGGGTTTTGAAAAAATAAGCCAGTGGTTTATTTTAGAAAAATATTTCGACTTCATGCAACCGGAAGTTCTTTTATTGTTTGTTGGCGTCGGTGTATTCTTCACTGTCCAATTTTGCGCGGTTTTTGTGGCATCTCACTGATCCGCTACTTGCGAGACCATCGGCAACAGCAATCCAGCCAGCTCCCCCCCCCCCCCCCAAACTAGAAGTCAACCGCCAGGCTGGCCCAAAACTCTCCCATGGGTTTGGGTCAATATAAGATTTAAAGTACCTAGTTACTTGCCCAGTTTTATCGGGGTTTGCTGGGGATGCACTAATAAGGATGGGGTTGGGGGGCAGCCTAAGGGTGAGGGGGGTTTTGGTGGGTAAAGGGACACTTCGCGAGAAACCCACTTCGTGAGACCCTCGCGAAGTGTCCGTCGGATTTTTGGGACACTTCGCGAGGATTTTTGGGGCCTCGCGAAATGTCCCAAATCCTCGCGAAGTATCCCTCTCGCGAAATGACCTTTCGTTTTTCATCATTTTTTCTAATTTTTTTTCTCGCGAAGTGTCCTTTTTTCTATTGTTACCCGGCTATCTATGGCAGCCGTGGGGGGCTTAGGCCAAAAGCCATGTTCAATAGGTGCGGTCTGGATGATTTTTGATTTTTAAATGCAAAAATCACAGCACTCACCTATTGAACAGTCCCTTCCTCTTATATGTGATTTGGTTTCAATTTTTTCTTTTTCATTTTAATTTTTTTTTGAAAAATGGACATTTCGCGAGGGCTCTCGCGAAATGTCCCAGGGGACACTTCGCGAGGATTTTAGAATCCTCGTGAAGTTGGATGGACACTTCGCGAGACTCTCGCAAAGTGGGTAGCGTTCGTTTTGGTGGAGGTAAGCGGTTAGGATATCGGTGTTGGCTTGGGGGAGTGGTCCAGTTTTTTGTGTGGACTCACCAATTAGCCAATTTTTTATGGAAAATTATCAGATCAGGATCCTTAAGTGTATAATTGGTCAACAATCCCAAAATTATATTTTCTATCTCATTTGCTGGTCAGACAAGTTTCTGCTCACCAAACTTCCCTTATTTTAAAGCTTAACCCATAGTCTCTTAACTATAATATAATTCTATTGCAAATTATTTTGATCACAAGACCATGACCATTCATTTTGTTCGTTTTTTGTCAATGACGATTCCTAAACGAGAACGAATGGAATCTTCTTCCTCATTCATTCACCAATTGGGAAATCAATCTTCTTCTAGTATGATGAAATGACTAATGAAATTTTTTATTTAACCAAATTTACGTGAGAAAGTGTTTTGATTTTGAAGCTTTTTGGATGAGATCTTTTAAAAACTAATAAGAAATTAATTGGATTTGTTTTTTCATTTATACCACAAAAAACATTAAAAATATAAGTTTATTCATATCTGCAGTCATAATGGAAACTACATTGGTATACCACCTATTGGGTAATACAAATAAAGTTGTATAGCGGTATAGCTTAAGTGTTAATTTTTTATAATTGAAAAGAATAATTTATTTTAAAATAACTAAAAAACTATTAGGATCCCATGGAGTTTACTTTTCAACCGCTCTACTAAGTGGGGGGGGGGGGTATATTTGGGAGGGGTAGGTCCTATATTTTTTCCTAAACGAGGCACTTTTAATTTTAAGTTTAATTTTAATAAATCCTAAGACACTTTTAATTTTAAGTCAGGCTAAATAAAATAAAATGCTTAAATTTTAGAAAATTTTAGATTTTTTTTAAATTTTTGGAAAATTTTAAATTTTTTCTTGGGAAAGTTACGTCATATTTGGCCAAAAAATCGTTATTTTTTTGGATTTGAATGAAATATTTTTTTTTGGCCAAAATAGATTATCGGTCACAAAATGCAAAGGTTGTACGAAAGTTTAACTTACAATCTTATAAAGCACCTGTGGAAATATTTTTGCCCGTTATTTTAAGTAGTCAGGGGTCAGGGGTTAAAAGCCGATTCAAATATTTAGACGAACCCGCCCATTGGGCGGTATGCATTCTTAAATAGGGTTGGGCACGGGGGGGATTTGGCAAAAATCGGGGACGGGGATTTCCGGGGATGGCTCGGTCGGGGACGGGGACGGGGATGAAAAATCGGCCGGGGACGGGGATCGGGGATTTCGGGGACGGGGATGGGTGAAAAAATTTCTAAGTCTTTTTTCCAGAAAATTTTTTCCAAAATTTTTATGAGTGTTATATATCAAAAAATTTTCAAAGCTTTATTAAAAAATGAGCATTTTTGGATGAAGAAATTTCACTGTATGAAGTGCCGGCGGTCCCGATAGGGGCCGCCGGAGAAAATTTTGTAAATTTAGATCATTTTCCTTAAGAAAATTTGTCATTTTTAATGATTTAATGAAATTTTTGAAGAAGTTCACTGTGGAAGGTGGCGGCGGTCCCGATAGGGGCCGCCGGAGAAATTTTTGAAAATTAAGACCATTTTTCTATTATGTAAAAATTGATCAATTTTTATGTCCATTTCTGGAATTTTTTTCAAAAATTAAAGAATTAGTCATCATTTCTAAAGAAAAATTTTGCTTTTTTGATGACTTTAATTGTTTATAACGTATTTTTTTATTTGAAAAAATTAAAATAATTAAAAATGAATGAAAAAAGATTCAAAGATAACATTTTAGAATATAAAAGTGGTGAGGAATTGAACCTGCGCACTTACCATCAGTGAACCCGGAAAGTTTCCGCTGAGCCAAGGACCATTTGATCGGTGATCCACTAAATTCCCTTAACTGTTGGACCCAAAAAGGCATCTTTAGGGGTGCATTTTCATCCCCGAATCCCCGCGGGGATGAGGGTCGGGGATCGGGGATGTCGGGGATGGGATCGTCGGGGACGGGGATGAGGCCCAAAAAAGTCGGGGACGGGGGGGGG
>LDKF01000952.1:42787-53624 GCA_001026735.1 Rotylenchulus reniformis
TTAATTGTTTATAACGTATTTTTTTATTTGAAAAAATTAAAATAATTAAAAATGAATGAAAAAAGATTCAAAGATAACATTTTAGAATATAAAAGTGGTGAGGAATTGAACCTGCGCACTTACCATCAGTGAACCCGGAAAGTTTCCGCTGAGCCAAGGACCATTTGATCGGTGATCCACTAAATTCCCTTAACTGTTGGACCCAAAAAGGCATCTTTAGGGGTGCATTTTCATCCCCGAATCCCCGCGGGGATGAGGGTCGGGGATCGGGGATGTCGGGGATGGGATCGTCGGGGACGGGGATGAGGCCCAAAAAAGTCGGGGACGGGGGGGGGACGGGGGGGGGATATCCCCCCCGTGCCCAACCCTATTCTTAAATGCATTATTATTTTTATAATATCTGATTTTTTGTTTAATTTTCATCATTTCGTATTAAAAATAAATTTTTTTAAATTATTTTTACGGCGAATAACTTTGTTGTGATTATGCATGTACGAAGGACGGATGAATAACGTGAATGAACCAGCGTTTATTTTTGAAAACCATTTTCAACTCTTGACTACTATAGTGGCCCGAAAAAATTAAGACGCAAAATAGATAGGATGGGTTAAATTTTTGATTTGAATAAGCCTCGGGACTTCCCTTGTAAGTGAAACCCGAACAAGATACCGTATAGACTGTTTTTATTGACCATGGTCAATTATCACAGAGTGGTCAATTATTTTTCAACCTTCTCCCGAGATGGTCAATTATTGCAGGGTGATCAATTAAAACAGTAAATACGGTAATGTTGGTCGATGATATACCAAATGATACAAATTTAAGAATTACCCTTTTTAATCAGTGTGGCAAATATAGAGATAGAGATGAATCCGAAGAATACGCCAAAGAGAAGCCAAAAGAAGCGAAGAAACAGAGTGGGGAAGCCAAAGAAAGAAGCACCAAGCCAAGTGAGGCCAAAAAGCACAGATCCGCCAAGAAGAAGCTAAAAGCAAAGAAAATCCAAGAAAAAAGAGGCTAATAAGCCAGGGATGCCAAACAGCCACATTATGTCACAAATTTTGCAAAAGGAAAAAATCAACATTTTTCTAAAAAATTAAAAAAAGCCTAAATTCCAAAATTTTCTCCGATAGCTCTGTCGTAGCCACCGGCACATTTTTTATTGAGAAGTTTTGCAATTTTTCTTATGAAATTCTATAATATTCCGCAATTTTTCCCGGCGGTTATCGGGCCGCCGCACTCGCCCCCCCCCCCAAATGTTAATTACTAAATTTCTAAATTTCTTAAGAAAAAAACTTTCTTTTACAATATTTTTCTCCGGCGGCTCCGTTGAAGCCGCCGGCAACGGCTACTCCAATTTTAATTTAATATCCAATTTTAATTTAATCCAATTTTAATTTAAATATGCCGCATTTTTGACCACTTTGTTCACCCAAAATACCACATTTTTGCCACACTTATTGGGGTCGAAAATAAGCAAATGATCTATTTTTGGGGTTCGGATCTGGCAACCCTGTAGTAAGTAGCACAAACCATAATAGCAGAGCATCCATAAACTTTGACTCCGATAAGGAGGAGCTAAACCAAAGGGAAGAAAAGTAAAAAAAAAAGGGGAAAAAGAACTGAGAAGAAGCCAGAGGCGATCAGTCCATCAATGGCATGCTGCAATAGATCCTTTGTCTTTTCCCATTTCTTCCCCTTCTCCTCTTTTTTCTTGCGTTTCTTTTCTTCCTCTGCTTTCAACTTTTCTTCCAGTTCCTCCCTCCTTTTTTCTTCCTCCTTTAATTTCAATTTCAATTTTTCAACATTTTGCTCTGTGTTGTTCTGCTGCAATGAATTCGTCATAAATCCTTCATTTGCTGTGTTTATTTCGTTGTCGGAGCTTTAAACAGTTGGCCGAAGAATCAATCTAAAAATTAATAAAAAATATTTGTTAAAATTATTAAGTAATAGTAATAATATAATTATTTTAGGCCTTTTTTTCTAATTTATTTAGGGAGGTTTTATATAAATTTATATTGTTTGTTATAGTCATGATAGCTATTCAACTTAAGAATTGAATTAATTTTTTTAGCAGAAAACCCCTTTTTTCTTTTTTTAGTAACCGTGCCCTGGGGGTTTCCATATTTTGTTGATTCCAAATCAGATGTCAAATTAATCATATGTGCTCATCGATCTATGATTTTCAAAGAAATATAAAAAAATGAAAAAATTATAATGAGGAATAAAACGATCAATTATTGACTGGGTAATATGGAGAAATTTGATTTTCCAGTAGAATCAAGGTATGCTTGAAGCAAAATAAAAAAAGAAAATGAAAGGAATACCTAAATATGTTATATGTATCCAGTTAAACAGACCAAAATTTTTTTCATTTTTTGAAAATCGTAATTTTTTCCAAAATCATAGATTGGATGAGATCATTCTGAGATTATTCCAAAATCATAGATTAGATGAGATCATCTGAGCTATCAGAGTTTTGGAATCAGAACATATGGAAAGCTCTAGATGGAATGAGAAATGGTTGAAAAATAAAAGAAAAATATCATTTTTTATTCTGAATGTCTTATCTATCATTGGCAAATTAATGTATTTTACCAAAAATGGAATTATAATTTAAATAAAAAAATTGTACCAATTTCAACAAAAAAATCAACCCAATGATCCGAATCCGAAATTCGGGTTTTTCCACCCGGAATCAGGCGATTTTTGATGTACCCCGCCGAAAAATTTCGAGACACGAACCAGCTGTGTTATGAAACGATTTTTAATTGTGGCATTGAATTGGATTTGAGAGAATCGATTCGGATTAGAATTTTATTGGATAATTAGTTAAAAAATTATTTATGAATTTTGAGGGAAATATTGCTCCTGCTGGACTCACCACCAATTCAAATTCGTCATCCATTGTCTCTGTGACTTTGCCAGGATCCACTTTTTGCTTTTTGATATTTAAATGCTAAAAAGAAAAAAACCTAATTTTCATGATTATTGAAAAAGAAATAGGTAAATACGAAATTTAAGTTTGGATTTTATGAATATTTAATTTGAGTCAATTCTGAAATAAATCAATGTGAATTAGTTATGGCTTATGGATTTTTAAATAGTTTTGAATGGCCTTATGGATTTTTAAATATTTTTGAATGGCTTTATGGATTTTTAATTAGTTAGCTTCCTCATTCATCTTTTTCACTTCCCCGATCTTCATTAGATGATATACCTGTAGCCATAACAAAATGTTATAATTTTGAGAACTAATAAGTTGAAGCGAAATTCTGTTTCATACTAATTTCTTTTCCGTTTTCTTTTTTTTGCATGCTATTTTCATACGCTTCAGAATTTAGTTTAAACAATTTGAATATTCTTTATGGCCATGAGTATAATTATTCCCCCGATAAATTCTAATTATTTTATTATTATTTTAGAAACAATCGTAAAGCGATTATTATTTTATTCCTATATATTTATTTGTGTGTATTTGACTTGGAAATCGCAAATACACAACAAATAAAACAAGCTTATGAAAAAAGCAATAAGAATCATAATTTTAACACAATTTTATTCATTCTTTATTTTTATTAGCGAAATTTTTAGCAAAATTTAAGATAGAAATGCAAAAATACTAAAAATATAATTCGATGGAGATGCAATGAATTTAAAAAGAGTTATGAATATTTTTATGTTATTCTTCGACATTCTATGAAATTATGAAGCAAAAATAGAATTAATTGTGTTCGCCATGGGAAAATGGCAACAGAAAAAAGCATATTTAAACCATTTACGCCAATATCAAAGATGATTTCCCAATCTCTCATTCTAAATATATACATGCTTTTCTAATTCTTATTCTTTTTATTCATCAAAGCGGCAGGGAACTAGCTATTCGATTCATCTTTCTAAGCAATTAATAAAATTAGATCATTCTGTTAAAAAAGATTATCTTTTTTTAAGATTATCTTTTTAACAATTTATTAAATTTCATACTCATACCAAATTTAATAATTCTTTTTTTGTCTGATTTTCAAAAAATAAAATTTCTTTGAACATTGATAAATTACTTTTATACAACAAAAGGGGAGATAGGGTCACAAAAAAGTACGGAACAGGACGGTTGGTGGCGGACCGGTTGGTGGCGAAGGGAGAGAAGGAGGGGGGAATGTCTTGTGGCGCCTTAATTTCTAAGCCGGCGCCTTAAACCTTTAGGCCAATTAGAAGCCGGCCATTAAGTTAGAAGTCGGCGCCTGCAATTTAGAAGCCGGCGCCTTCAATTTAAATGTCGGCGCTTTTAAGTTAGAAGCCGGCGCCATCAGATTAGTGGGCGCCTTTTTTAAGCCAGCGCCATACCAATGGGGGCGCAAGGTGCCGAAGGCGCCGGCTTCTAAATTAAAGGCGCCGACATTTAAATTGAAGGTGCCGGCTTCTAACTTAAAAGCGCCGACATTTAATCTTTTTAAATAAATTAAAAAACAATTAAATTCATTTGAATTAATTATAAAAATTTTTAAAATTCAATAAGATTTGAGAATTATCTGAGTTTAATCCAGGCACTATTGGTGTTGATAAATTATTTTATTCAGCAGCTCATTTAAAAGGTCAAACATAAGCAAAATCAAGATAGGATTCTTAACTTCGGTAGTATCCAACATTAAAGCCAGAGTTAAACCAGAACTGACTTGTGAAATAATTCTTTCTTCAGAAAATTAAATTCATAAAAGATCCAATTTTGTTTCATAATTATTTTTTCATGACTCAAAAATTTTGGTTAGCAAATAAATACCATATAAATTCCAGAAAAAATAAATTTATAAATTAATTGTTTTTTTAATTGCCAGATCTGATTAAACAATTACTATAATTTTTATTTCTCTATATTACTTTTTTCAATTATTTAACGTAAAATAATAAGGTATAAATAAAATTTGCATTTTTAAGAAGAAAAATGGCTATTTCCTTGAAATTTTTATTGATGGGTTTCTTTTTCTATTTGTGTTTCGTCTTCGCCCATGGAATGCATTCCAGTATGTAATAAATAATATTTTTTATATTTTTATGAAAATAATATTTTTATTTTTATATTTAATAAATTTTTTAAAAATAAGGAAATAATTAAATTTAGGTTTGAGAGATAATGCTTAAGGAAAATATTTTTGACAATTCTTTCAGCCGCTACCAAAGAAAGGAAGAGTGAAAAGATCAAAGCAATTCCGATCCGTCGACCAGAGCCGGATCAATTTCAAATAAAGTAAAAATTGATATGTCAGAATTTTTAAATTTTTATGAAATAACGGATCATAATTTATCGAATTGAATAATTAGAAGTCTACGAATTTTTATTTATTAATTAAAATATTATTATTCTATTTTTTGATTTATTTTAATAAATGGCAATTAGATTTAAAGAATAAAATTTTAAAAAAATTCAATTTTCAGTATAATTGGACAACAATACAATAACCATCTGGGTGAACAGCGAAACCAAAGTGAAAAGGGTAAAAAAGGATATCAAAAAGAAAAATCAGGGGCTGCCCATTTATGACTATCGTTTAATGTTCAAAGAAGTAATTAATGTTTATAAGATATATTTAAATTTTTAGATAAAAAAGCATAGACAAAAACATATTTTGAATGTTAATTTTCAAATAAAAGGATAAATATTATTTTCAAAATCTTTTAAAAAATTCGTTTATGATTCAAAAAATTTTAATTACAACCAATTAATTACAATTAATTTTAATTACAATTTACAACCTACAATCTAGCCTAATTATCTTATGAAAGTCTAAAAAGTTTAGTCATTTAAAATAATTAAATTTTCACAGAAAAGGATAAAATATTATTAACGAGATTTAGAATTTATTGAAAAAATTCTTTAAAAAATTCGTTGAAGTAAGTTTAAATCACCTACTATAATTCAGCCTAAATGAATTGAATAACGGAACAAAAAAAATTATTTAATATTTAAAATGTATTAAATAGCTTTCCGTTTTATCTTCCCTTTTTTCAAATATGACCTTAAATTATATTTTTTAACGTCTTTTAGATTTTTTTTTTAAATTTTACCTATAAAACTTTCGTTCTGTTCAATCTATCCTATAAATATTTTTTGCTCTTTTATTTTTTATTTTTATAGAAACAACTCGAGGATGAACAAACGATGGCCGAGTGTGGGATCACTGGAGATAAAGGAGAAATTCCAGAGATCCATTTGATAAGAGACTTTGGGTTTGAGGGTTATAATCTGAACCCCGAATATTTCGACCCACAATTTGATCGCGATTTTAGAAAGGAAAAGGTACATTCACTAATTTTGATAGATTTAAATTCATTTTTAAGGACAATGGCACAAGGATTTATCGCGGTAATGATGTTTACCAACGTCCCTATGGATCCATGCGTTATGCGATAAAAGTAATTTTTAGTAGCAGTTTTCATCAATATAGTACGAAACGCCTGCAAAATATGGCCTAATTTTCATGAAAAAATTTTCTAAACATTCAACATTCCTATTTCCTAAGTTTTCCGAGAAATTCGATTTACAAATAAGGCCAAAAGGTGAAAAGAACAAAATACTGTAGTTTGCCTTTTATATTATGGCTTATTAGCCGACTAGATTTTTGCCATTTTGCGATTTTTAATTTCTGACACTGAGTTAAACATTTTTTTTTATTTTTCATTTATTTTAAAAAATGTAATCTATATACAAATTCATGTCAATTATACTCTGTTATTAGGTTCTAGGCAAGTATTCGGATGACAGTTGGCTAAACAAACCTCTATCAAAGAGCTATGGGTGGAATAGCAAAGCATTAATTGGTTCGACATCTACTGAACTCTCTAGTTTGTTTTAGAATATGCTAATTAAATTAAATTATATGTATTTTAATGGATATAATTAAAACTATTAGGTGAATAATCAAATATAACTTTAATACAACAAGGCGTCAATGACCCGCAAGAAGGATGGCCGGTGGCATACCATGGCACCACGGAGGAAAATGCCATCAGTATCTTAAAAGAAGGGTTCCGTCTTGACAAAGGCGAAGCTTTTGCTTATGGTAAAGGCATCTACACTTCGCCCTCTCCACAGACCGCCTTATCGTATAGTGAGCCATACACCTTCAATGTAATGTTTTAGATATGGTTGGATGAAATAAAATAGTCGAGAAAATTAGAAAATTAGCCAATGAAATCCACCCTTAATTATATTGGGTAAAATATACTAAAATCTATTGGAAAATTAAAGCAATTATTTTTTTCACATAATTAAATTTAATGATCACTTATGATCAGATGTATTTAGACATAAACATAAAATAGTAAACTCGTTTTTCTATCGTTACTTACTTGTTAGACAACTACACAGTTCAATAGGTTCAAGCTCTAGTTATTTATTAGATTTTTATTTTTTAAATTGGATTTTTAATGCGTATATATTGAATCCATCAACTCCGAAGTGAGTACAACAATAATTAAAATCAACATCATACAGCAGACACAGCTTTAAAAGACTTACATATTTTTTGATTTAATTGAAAATTCTGTCATCCCGTATTAAAAAATTTTGCTCCCACCCAACAAAAATTTGTTTTCTTCGGTAATTATTATCTTAGATATGGTATTAAATTTGTTTTGGAAAAGTTTTTAGGACCAGCCTTATCAAATTTGAAGTAATTACAATCAGTGATTCAATAATTTTAAAGAATCTTACTCTTGGGATTTAAATATCCTAAACATTTTAAATATATTTTTTAATAGGGCAAGAAGTACAAACTGATCATACAGTCCCGGGTGGACCCGTCGAAGGTGGATAAGCAATGGATTGGCAGTATCAATGGGAGAAGTGTGTGGTATTGGCTGGTGCTCGACAATGCTGCCATTCGTCCTTACGGTATTTGTGTGTATGAGGCCGTATTTGATGGCTATAATTGGGTTGCAAAAATGTTTTATTCGGAATACTCGTTCTAACTCATCTTTAAATCCCTTTTTGTTCCATACATTGTTATTTTTCAATTTCACTAATACCAGTTTTAAATTTGATTCATCATATCGAATTTTTATAGGTTTAATGAGTAAATTTATTCGGCTGGCGTTTCCCAAAAAATTTCTAGAATAAAATTTAAAAAAGGATGCTTAATAATGTTGACCAGTAAAATATGAACCCGATGGATAAAAATGGAATCCTCTTTGATAGTCAGCTTCTGATCATGATTCAGACGATTTATCACCAGAACAAGTTTATTATGCCTTTACTAATTTCTCTGAATAAAACAAAGTATTATGGGATCGAAGTGGATTCTTCTGGTTCCAAATGGCCCAATTCACCCAATTGTCAGACGCAGATTTGGCACATTCAGCTTCAAGCTGTTGACCGACACTTGCAGATCGCTGATCGAAAGTTGCAGGTCATCGAAAGCCAACTCCAACGAGCTAGAAGCGGCAGGTTTGTGAGTGGATGGAGAAGACTGAAAAGGTTGAAAAATTGAATTTGTAAGAAATTTTTTTAAGAAAAATTATTTTCCTTTAAAAACTGCTGAGAGAACCGGTTGTTGCGCATAAATTTAAACCCCGCTCCAGAAAGGGGGAGGGTCAATTCGATGAAGGCTTCTAATGCAGGGGACTTGTAATACATTTTATAGTTCAGTTTTAGGCCTATTTTTATTCCCATAAATCATTACTTGGGCTTCGGCTCCATAGGAGGCCATTGCCACGACAAGGACAATGAGCAGAAAAGGAAATAAAAAGCGCATTTTCTTCTTTAGTCTGAGTAAGAAAGATAATAAAAAAAAAGAAAAATGGGAAATTTTGGGTTGCTTGACAGACTGGATGGTATCGGGGCAACAACAAGGGCTTAAATAGGAAGAAATACCTACAACAATCAGGTTGTATTTTTTGGACGGACAAGATTTGGACCAGTTGAACTGGACGATTTGGTCTACGGTCTTAGTTGGTGCAAATTCATAGTTAATCAAAAGTGAAAGGTTGGGGCAGCGCGAAGAACATGGCAATTGGAACAGGAAATTATTAACAGCAAAAAAAGAATCAAAATGGTCGGAGTTTGGACAAGAAAAAGGACCTGTTGATTGCACCCACAAAGAAAGTCTGCAACGCAAAAAGTCTGTCTGCAAAAGTCTGCAACGCGTTTAAAATCCCGGGAGTTTCGAAGCAAATAACATTCCGAACTGACCAGACCTCGGGTCAGGTCATCTGACCGGAATTTGGAAAAATTGTGTAATTTCTTAAAGAAATCGTAACTAGCCTAGCCCAAACCGACCCCTCTGCCTCATCCCTGCTCTCTTCCCCCGAACTTTCGGACACTCTAACCACAAAACTTCTAGTATCACATTGTTTTATTTTTTCGGACCTCATTTGTCCTCCAAAAATTTTATTTTGCGGACTATGCATGTTTGTTCTTTGGGTTTTCTTTGAAGGTCAACTGGCCCTTTTTCTTGTTCAATTCCGACCATTTTTATGTTTTTTGCTCTCAATTTCCTATTCCATTTGAGATTTATTCATTAATCTATTTTACTTCCTAAAAATATTTTTTTGAAAATGACTGAAAATTAAAATTTCTCGGAAATTTCGTCTAGTGTGGAGAAACAGCCACATTATGTGGCATTTGCCACATTTTTTCCACATTTTTGATTTTTGCGTCACTTTTTACTATATTTTTGAAAATTTGGAATTTTGTTCAAAATGATCAATTTCTTAAGAAAATGACCTAAAATTTTAAAACGGCACTCTCTAAAACCGTGAATTTTCTCATAAAAATGTCCATAAATAAAAAATAATCAATTTTCTTAAAAAACAAGTTGAATTTTAGAATTTTTTTGCATTCTAATATTTAGTTTAAAAATAAAAAAAGGATCTGTTGTGTCACATTTTTTACAATATTGTGTAAAAAATTTAAATGTCACATTTTTGAAAAAATTGTAGTAAATGTGTCAAAATCATTTTTATTTTATTTTAAAGATTTTTGCCACCTTTTTTGCCATATTTTTAACGAAAATGTCACATTTTTGCCATGTCAATATTTTTAGATCCCCTTTTTGGCTTGAGCCAAAAATTGAACTTTTTTTCTTTATTTATAATTCAAGGTCATAAAAATTGCTCGCCAAAGTTCTTATTGAAAAAAATGCAAAAGAAATTCTAAATTTAATGATCAAACGTCTGGATTCTGTCTAGCCAATTTCATTCATAAATATTAATATTGCTCATTAAATATTTTGTGTTCACTTTTTCATTTTAATTTTTTCCCTTTTAAGAGCATATTTACTAAACTCTCTAAAGGAGCAATATTATATAAAATTATGTCTTCAATTACTGTGCTACTACTATTATTTTATCATTTTGAAGGCTGTATTGCAAAATTTGATTCTAACTTCTTAGAAAGGTTATCTTTAAATTATACTTCATTTTTAGCTATACATAATTTTTTTAACAATGAAATCTTAGTTTTTAATTGTTAATGAAAATGAACAAATGGAGAATTGTAAATTAAGTCTCTTTAACATTAAATGAACCACTTTTATAATTTGATTGCACATATTTTGCATTTTTAGCAAAGCTCCATTCGAACTACCAGAGGCCTACTATTTCAAAGTTCGCGCTCTAAGCGGAGGAACAACAACTACATCCATTCCTGTAAAAGTTGGTAGAAGGGTCTATTAATCTACCGTATTTCCTCTAATTTAAGCCCCGGGGCTTAAAATTTTCAACCCCACTCTGAGAGAGGGCTTAAATTGGAGGGGGGGCTTCAATTAGAAGGGGGGCTTAAATTTTTTCAATCCTCTCTTGGGGTGGATAGAGGGTGTGAAAAAATCAAAAAATATAAAGAATT
>LDKF01000953.1:1935-13228 GCA_001026735.1 Rotylenchulus reniformis
TTCTATAGGAGTTTAAATTTTTAATCCTCCTTTCAAACGTATCATCACATTTGCATCCCAGACATTTGCACCCCCTAAGCGATATAACTCGTTTCAAACGCAACCTAGAAAAATGAGTAAAAAAATTAGCTACACAATGATTCTAAATCCATTCAGATTAATTTACCCAAAGAAAAGTTATGGCCAAAATACGGTGAAATTGGCCAAATCCATTTATTTTGGACATAACTTTTCTTTGGGTAAATTAATCTGAATGGATTTTGAATCATTTTGAAGCAAAATTTGGGCTCTATTTTTTGAAACCAAACTCATTTCTCTAGGTTGCGTTTGAAACGAGTATATCGCTTGGGGGGGCGCAAATGTCGGGTAACCCTTTCAAGGGGGAGTTAAAATGGAGAAAGGGCTTCACCTTGAGAGGGAGGTTTAATTTTTTTTCTATCCATTCTTGAAGGAGCAAATGAAGTAAAAAATCAAAAAAAAAATTTTTCAAAGTAAGGTCGAATCTATCAAAATAGGCAAAATGCAGATCATGAATAGGATGAAATTTAGGTTATAATATTTAATTAATAATTTTCGGCTATGTTTAGACATTTTTAAAAGAGTATGAAATATTTGGAATTTTTTTTATTGTAATTGAATTAATAATGGAATATTTTGAAATTTAAGAATGGCGGACGGGTTGACGCCTGTGTAATTTAGCTTTTTTCTATTTTTTATTCAGTATAGTTTAGGTGAGGCAACTTCCAATCAAGTTTCATATTCAATTCCTAAAAGATGATTTCTTATATGTATAACGATATAAATTTGCTAATGAATTAATTTAATGTATCAAATTATATTTCATTACAATTAATTACTTGGCCAAAAAATTTAAGAATCATCTAATGCTAAAATTATTGCTATTTTCTTCAACAACTAAAAAATTAAAATTTAGGCTAATTCTTTTTTAAAATTTTTATTTAAAATTACATTTTCGAACTGTTTATAAGATCTTTTTCTAATTTCTTAAATAAATTTGAATAAAATTACTATAAATTCATACCAAATCCATCAATTTTAATCTTTTTTAGGATATTAGCAAACCTTTTGTGTAAACCATATTAAAATTTTAGAAGAATTTTTAAATAAATTTCATAAAAATTTTATTTTTATTTATTTTTTCATTGCTCCTCGCTTTTTTATGAGTAATTTTTTAGAAAGAATAGCATGTTAAAATAAATTTTTAAATTTTTGTATTGTTGGTTTTATTTGTCTTATTTTATCATTATTATCAGGAAAAAATATTATAAAATCAATTAAAATATTTTTTCATTTTTTATCATCAAAAATTGAAACCTATAATATTCTTTTTTGAAAAATTATTATTTTGTCTATTAATTTATTTTATCTCCCTTTTAATTATTCTTAAATTTTTATTGGATGAAAAAATTATATATTTTTATTATGATATATATTATTTTTGTAATTCATTTTTTACATTCCAATTGAGTCAAATTTTTATAACTGATAAATTTTCTTTTATTTTTTATTAATTTTTATCATTTGCTTTATAAATTTTTTCATTAAACTCGTGAAAATGGTTTCATTTTCTCATTAAAGTCTGGTCTTGGTTGATTTTCCGGGCCATCACTTCACTAGTCTCGCTTACTTCCATTAAAGTGGATTCATCCCCATCAAGTAAAAGTCAATTGCCCTTCGTAATTTCAGTTATTAAAGATTGCAGAAGAGCCGGATCTAAATTGATTATTTAAAAAAAATATATTTAATCGATTTTTTAAGCAATGTTTTAATATTAAATTTATTTCTATTTACATAGAAATGTCTTTTTTGAAAAATCATAAAATTTTGGTTTTTTATTTTTTTATTAAAATTTAATCCTAATAATGAAATTAATTATTTTTCCGTTTATTAATCAATTATTAATTATTTAGATTAAATAATAATCTTTTTCTATATTTATATAAAAATTAACATTAAATTAAAATGATTATTGCATTTGTGTAAAATATTTATTAAAAAAATTAACCCTTCTCCCTTCCCAGCATTCATCCCGACAAAAACAAATTCTCTTCGTAAATTTGTTTCTATCATTATTATTTTACAATTCAATGACAAATTCTACCATTCTATTATTATTTTATAACCAAAATGGGTCCGTAAATATTTTTTTCAATGTTGGAATTTTATTAAACCAAAAAGCACGAATTATAATCGAATCATAAATATTTTTTAAGGTTTCAAAAAAGTTTAGTCTCCAAAAGCATTTTAAAATTATTTTAATTTAAAAATATGTTTTTTATTTAAATCATATAGTGACGATGAAAAATTAATCTTATACAATTATGTTTATGTATTATTGTTTTGTATTATATTAAAAGATTTTGTTCACTTAAAATAAACCTATAAAACTTTTATTTTAATAAAACAATTGTATATTCGGGTTATAAGCTTCTTTTTTTATAGTTTAAAACGAAGTAAAATAATTAATAATAATATATTTATTATCTTAAAAGTTCAATTACTGATTTCCGTAACATCTATTGATTGTTAATATTCCTAAGTTTCATTTATGATCTCGAAACGCGTGCGCCAATCTTCGAATAATATTCATTCAAACCAATTTGTTAAAGGATTTATTTTTTATCATTACTATTACCACATAGATTGTCGATGACTGAGTAACTTTAGTTATTTAAATAAAAATTTAATTTATAAACCATAAACAAGAAAAATTTAGAATTTGGTTTACATATATTGATAATGTTAATTATTTTTCCTTTTAATTTTAATTTAGATATTTTACCATTAATTTATATAATTTTTGGCTCACTCGGTAGTAATTATATCATTTAAAAAAATTTAAATTAAATTCATATATATATTATATTCCATATATATATATTATATTCCAAATTTAATTAATAACCATTAAATATTTATAATTTAATAATTGGGAAAGCTAATTTATTCGGAAGAATAAACCACCTTTTTTTATTAAAGGATTTGACCTGAACGATAAGTATTAGTTCATTTGCGATTTCTAAAATAGACTTTGATTATTTTTTTTATTATTATTGTTAATCCAGTAAATAAATTGAGTAACTAAAAAAAGAAATTTTTATTTAAAAAATTGATTAACATATTTTCCATCCCTCATTTAATTTCTTATTACTTTTTTGATTATAAATTTCCTTTCTCAGTTTCCCATGGAATATACACTGTGTTCTATTGGAAAGATTTTGTTCCCTTCCATATTGGTGCATTTGTACCATCTTAATAGCAAATATTGAAATCTTTAACTGATCTTCTATTTTACTAATCACCAAATATTTTTGTTAATATTTTTTCTTTATATCGATTTTTCTTTTTATCAATTATTAAGTTTTAATTAATATATTTTTAGAATGGTTAAATATTACCCATAACATTTAGGTATTGGTCACCTTATCGAAACCTTATGAATAAGAATTGGATCTTTTGGAAAATTATTAACTTCTATAATTGTAAATCCAACAGTCAGAATAAGGTTTTTCCCGACATTACACATATTTTCGAATTTGTGAACCATTTTTGAAAGTTTTCCTGGTAATCTTCTATTACAGCCGGGTCGGATGTGCCAAGTTGGGGTCGGAGAGTGTCAAGCGCTTACGTTGCGGTACTTCATGTGCATTTTAATATTATACAATATTATACATTCATGTGCATTTTATTATAACCTATATTTTCATTGCTTTATTTTTTATAAAAGAAATTAATAATTACACATATTTTCAAATAATATTTATTTTATAATAAATTTTTATAATGAAGATGTCCATCATTTCATGTTCTCCTGGGAACTGACCAAATAAAATTAATGGCTTATATATAAAAACATTTATAATTTTTAATTTTTCCTCTACTTTTTGATTGTATTTTTAGTTATCTATATTGATTATCAGAATTTTGTTTGAGCTTAATTGATTTTATATCATTTTTATTTTCTTAATTTAATATTAGAAATTTAACAAAATATTTTATAACCTTTTTCAATTGATTAATGACTATTTTTTAATAAAATAATTATGATTGATTGGTTTTTGATGTATATTTATTTAATATTGCTTAATTTATTTCAATAATTTTATCACTAAAAAGGATACCAATTATATTTTTGATTTCATTCTTTCCAAGATTATAAAAATTTTATTTTAAAATGGTATATGTAACTTCAATAATCTTTCATGGAAGCAAAAAAGTTAATGCTATCTTAAATTGATCTTTTGGATAAATTTTCCCTTTGCTGACTTGTTTGCTAGTTTGTAACATTTAAAAATAAATTTATATTATATTTAGATTTTATCTTTTATTATAATATCTTTATTATAATTTACAATGAAAAAAGGGTTATTTTTTCAAATGCATATTTTTAACATTATATTTAATATCTGATTTTAGTAAAGCAGTTTTTAAAGTAAAAAAATAAGTATGAACAGAAATAATTAGTCAAAAATTATTTGTAATTGTTATATATTATTTAGAATTTAATTTAATTTTATCTAATAAATAAAACATTTATTCCACTTTCTGTGAAAATTAATTATGTACAATGTATTTATTTTTTCAATTAATAAACTCATAAGATAAAATTGATTGAAAAGTTATCACATTTAGTAAATTAATATCATTCTTTCTAGATTAAATTTTAATTTTAAATTTATTTTTAATATAAATTTAATATTATAAAAATCAAGAATTAATATCATCAACACGATGAATGCTTCTTATATACTCTTAATCATAAATTACATGCCAAAAAACTATTAAAGTCAATGGATTTTGGGTGCAGACATTTTCTAATTGACTCAAAAACATCATTATAATATATATTGATAATATTTTTCATTTTTATAATTTCTACTTTATCTGCATAAATTATTAATTAAATTTTTTTAACAGATTTTTTAAGCTAATTTAATTATTTTTTAAGCTAAATCAATTGTTTTTTAATCTAAAAGAATTTAAAAAAAAAGAATTTTTTATTTAAATTCATTTCCTCACCAAATGCTCTACGCATATAATATATTAGAGGAATAAATATGACGATTTTTCCTTTCCCATAGGTCTGGTTATACATTAGCAATAAGAAAATAATAGTGAATCGTATTTAAAGCTTACATATACTCATAATAATGGAAAAGTCAAAATAAAAATGAATAATTGAAAATGAAGAAATAGTAATATTTCTTAAATAATTTTGTAAATTATTCTTTTAATTAATTTATAAAAATATTTAAGTTTTACTTCAAGTCCCTAATAGATTTTATATATAGTAAGTCCGAAAATGTAATTTACATTATGCGAATTAAAATAACTCTATATCAATTATATTGTTATCGTTTTGGCAGTTAGGTGTTATGAATCAGAGATTTTATGAAGTGAATATATTTTATTCTTAATATTTAAACATATATCTTTTATTGTTAAAATAGAATAATTTTTTTTATTTTTACATTTTTCGATTGGTACACAGGTTTTTGATTATTAATATTAACTAATATATTATGTAATATCTAATTACATAATTATATTTATTTTAAATTAATTATTTTTAAATCAAAAATAAAAATAATAATTAATTTTTATCCTTATCGTTGGTTTGTGATTATAACAGTAAAATTATTTTAAATCCCATGATTTACAAGATTATTTATATTAAATAACGCATAAATTTGATTAATTGATTTATATATAACAAAAGCATAAATATTATTTAATTGCCCGTTCATATTTCAATAGTTATTTGATTTGCTTATCCCACAATATCTTTCTGGATGAGAAAATTACACTCTTACATTGAATCTCTTTGAATTTATTTTTCGATATTATTGAAGTTCAATGGAATAGTTCATATCTTCTCAACAAATTGACTAGTTAATTCTTAATTTCAATCAGGGATCTCCAATTTAATGGGTAAATAAATTTATTTTATATATTATTCATTTTATATATAATATTGTCTATAAAATCCATTAATATACTTTTCAAAGGAAAAACATTCCCAAAAATAAATTATAATAAATTATATATTGAAAGCATTCGGTGGTTCGTTGTTGTTTCCACGTTTTCAATCAAAGCCAAAACTAGGCTGTTGCTGTTCTACCAGCTCTCTATCGCTCGCGTTGCGCCAATTCATTTGATGATTCGGAAAGGAATTTATGAGCCTGTGGACGATGGCGACGCTGAAAATTCTCGGTCGGCAAATATTATTCTTTTATAATTATATTCATTTGATAGAAAATTATTTTTCATAATTATTTTTTAATTATTAGTAATTTTCTCTTTTTTATCATCTTATATTTTCTTACGGTTGGATTTCTTTATTTTAATACTTCACCAATTGGATTTTTTGATTTTTTTAAATTTAATTTTTATAGATAACATTTTTCTCTTTTTTTTCTAATTATATTATTAGATAAATCTATTTATGCATGAATAATTATCGTTTATTCTTAAAAATGAGAATGGAATTTTCTTTTTATATAATTGAACTTTTTTTGTTTAATTTTATTCTATTAAAATTTACTTTTATTTTTTCTACTACGTTCTTTAGTTATATTACGCCACACGAGAGCATGCTTTATAATAATTTTTTATAAAATAAAACTAGTGTAATTGCAAGTGAGTTTTTGAATATTTGTTTGAAAATGTATTAAAATATTACACTTGCTAAAATATGTAATTAATCAATGATATAATATACTTTTATACATCCAAGGACATAAGTTCCATTCATTTGTCCACTTTTTCGCCAAAACTTGAATTATATATTAACATATTTATGTTTACTTCAGATGAAGACATTAATTTTTAATTAGTTCTTATGCTAATATTAAATTTTTAATTTAAAAATATTTAATTTATAAATGCTAATTTTAATCATTTATTGTCCGATCAAGATTCAATTCGGGAGTCAATTATGTTTTTATTTATGTTTAAAATTATTTTTATCATTTAAAAATAGCCATTTTTCTTTTTTTGTTTTTATAGTTTTTTCACCAATTCGAAAGGTCTGAAACATGCTTAATTCAAATTTTTTTGATAATCAGTGAGAGACTAATACATCATATTTTGGATAATAAATCTTTTATATTTACAAATAATATTAAAATATATTTTAAATAACAATTGGAAACATATGATTGATGATGCAATAAAATTTCAATATATTTAAAGCATATAACAACATATCGAATTCAAATAACAATCTTTTTGTAAAAATACTGAGCTAATGGATATTAAAGGGTAACATAAATAACTAGTTTATTATTAAGAATGAGAAAGATAAGATAATTATTAGAAAAAATTATTATTGCGCACATTCATCAACCGGTACAAGAAGCTGCTTCGGGACTTCGGGTTCAAAAAGCTCAAGGAAGAGCAGTTCAACTTCCTCATGCTGCTGACGGCGCTGAAGTGTCCCTCGGATTCCAACCTCCGAAAGCGAATTTTGGCTAAGTTGGCTGCCGATTGCAACAATGTGAAGTACAATGGAGTGGTCGAGGACCTCCAGATGTACTTGTCGACCATCGTAGAGGCGAAAATACTCGAACAGCACATGCCGAAGAAGGTTTTTGCAATTAACAGGGTCTACAGTAACCAATCGATTAATGCCAACCATAGCCGAACGGAAGTGCACCAAACTGGGTCATCTCTGGAGGTGCACCAAATGGACATGATGATGAAATGTGGAGACGGTGGTTATCCTTATGATGAAATGCGGAGACGTTGGTTATCTTACTGAAAAACAGGAAAACCCGAAATTTCGAAACCCACTTTTTAGAGTCGCCGAAATGTCCAAAATCTCACGGGCGTCGCCAATTGTTACGCCTTTGACCCCTTGACCAATGTAGTAAATAACTAGGAAATATTTATTTAGTCAAAATTGGGGTACAATTAAATGACGTGAAATAATATGAGTTCGGGGATCGGAAGCAATAGGGAGCGAACAAATATGGAAAGTTTGGAAAGTGATAAGGAGGACAGTGGGGAAAAGATCATGGAAGGAAGGGAAGGGTCTAGAGCTAGAGTAACCAATCGATTAATGGGATGGATGGATGGGTCAACTCTACGTATGATCACAATCGGGCCCCACACGAACAATTGGAAATAATTTTAATCTATAATATATTTTTTTAATCTTATGATAATTTAAATATTTATTTAAAAATTAATTTTTATTTTATATTTTTCATTTTTTACAACTTGAACACATTTAATTCTATTAAAGTTATTCATAAAATAAATTCTTATTATTTTTTTATTAAAAACATAAGTAAGAAATTTTATTTTAATATAATAAAAATATATTCCTCAATATTTTTTTCTGAACGAATTAATTGAGATCAAATTAAAAATCATTTATTTTTCTTTTTTGATAAATTATAATTATTAATTAATTAATCGAGACCAAAGATTAATTATGATAAATTATTTAATTAAAAAAGTTCCAAATGATGCTATTCTAGCTCAATTCTTCGCTTTTTTTATTCACATCTTAATTCATTTATAAAATTTGTAAAATTTAATTATTTTTTATTGAATTTATATAACGAACCTTTTTAAATAAATTATTTTTCAATATATTTTTTAAATCGGTTTATAATTTTCCCTTTATACAATCAATAATTTTTTATTATATAATTCTTATGCTTTAAATTTTTTAATTTTATAATTTTAATGCTTTGGTAATAAATTTATTTTTTATGTCAATTATCTAATTAATATGGACGATTTTCCTTTAAATTTTTTGGTTCAATTACTAAGAATTTGATTTTATTTATTTTCATGGTTTAATGTACTTAACTTTTTTTTATAAATTAAAAATATTTTTAATAATAATTTTTATAATCAATTGACTTCCTAATGTCCATCATTAGTTACCAGTGTTCAGAATTCATGTTCTCCTGAGCTCATTATATCTATCCTTATCATAAAATATTCAATATTAACAAAAATATTGTAAACACAGCTTATATTTGTTTTATTTAATGCTATTGAATATTTTTATTCACTTGAAATTCTTTTTATTATTTTATATATGTTAACTTTATTGCTATTAATTTTATATTTTTAATTATATGATATCATAATAAAAGTATAAAAATTATTAATTAATCTTTATTATTTATTAAAAATAAATATTTTTATTTAAATAAATATTCATATTATTTTTATTCTTTAAATTATTGTGTTTAAATAAAAAATAACTGTCAAATCAAGTTGTAATTTATTATATTTATATAATTTCAAATTAGTTTAATTTGTTCTATTTTAATTAATTTTTCAGAGTTCATTCTTCTTTTTTAATATACAAAGTTTTCGATAGAGAAAGTCGGAATAGGTAGGATAAATATTATCTTTAAATCTTTGTAACAGGTATTATGAATACTTGTATAATATTACTTATTACATATTTTTATAATATCTTTTAACTAAAATTATACAACACAATAAATATAAAAATGATAGATTTTTTTACAATTATAAATGATAAAGAATAAATAATCATTTATATATTTTTTAGTTCAATAAAAACGATAACACAAGCTAAAAATATACGAGTATCAAAGATTTTCATTTTTTAAATTCTTCGATATTTGAAAATATTTTTGATCAACAGGAGCATTTCTATTTTTTTCTTCTTACAAATTATCGTTTTTTTCCTCTTAAGTACGATGAATTTTTTTAAGTTCCATTAATTCTCTTTCTTCTTTTTCTTTTTACGCTTATTACATCACATTTTTTCAAATTGATTCTTTTGTACAAGGCTCATAGGATCATTTATATTTGTTGTGATGGGATTAGACCTAGCGATTTGAATGTTGTTTTCCCGCCATTCGTTGTGACATTTCCCCATGCTCTTCCCACTTCCATCATCCCTTTATAAGTCCATCCCCTTTCCCCAAATTCATTCCATTATTCCTTCATATTTTGTCTTTCCCCAATTTGGATCGACCATTTATTATATTTGGAAATTTCGTAATAATTATTACTTTTATTCGATTTGACTTGTTTATATTTGGCTCACAATCCAAGTATATAACAAATTGGCGCAGTCAGTCAGAAAATTCTTCACTTCTTTCGAAATTACAAATTTGTAATTGGATTTCAATTTTGTGCAATTCGTCGGATTTCATCATATCGATCGATTCCTGTGCTACTGATAATTGTCTTGTAGACTATCAGTTCAACAAAGCACACGCTCTTGCCCTCTGCCTTGTAAGCAGTGATAGGTTTTGCTTGTAGCATCAGAGCATAAGAGCGCGGCATTGTTCATGTGGATTGTTTCATCCGACAAAAAGCTGAAAGAAATTATAAAAATACAGACCTTTAAAAAGGATTTTTTTCAAATTATAAAAATACAGACCTCTAAAAAGGATTTTTTCAAATATACTAATTAAAAAGTTAATATTTATTTTACATATTTAGAATATTCATAATCTAGATAGATAACAAGGATAAAATAATTAAATTAAATATACGAATTTATTATATAAAACACTTTTCATTTAATTTATTTTCAAAAACTATTATTTAACCAAATGGCTAAAAAATCAATATAGAAATTCATATCCAAAAATCATTAATAATCAAATAAAATAGATTTTTTTTAAAATAATTTTTTTAAATTTGCTTAAGTTGCTTAAATCGAATTTAAATAAACTGGAACGCAGAGGTGATAAACCACGATGTTTTGTCTGCGAAAAATACGTATATTAATATCTATTAATGCTTTATTTAATCCATATTTTTAATAACATAAATATAATATGATAAACTCCTTAAAAATAATTATTTCTTTAATCATATTATTAGATATAATAAGAGAGTATATCAGGATTTTTTTTTGTAAATAACGGAAAACCAAATAGATGGAGTTCTTTTTGGCAGAACATTTTTTAGATTATATCATAATATTTCTAAAAATTATGCATTTACTCATGAGGATATTCGATAATTTAAAAATTAAAATCATATCACAAATTGTATTTATAAATTTATGACAATTTTCAGTTGCATAAATCGCTCACTTTTTTATTGCTTTTAATTTTTGAACTGTAATTTACTGAAAAACAATCCAATTAAACTTCGAAAGAAAATAATGGAACGATAGAAAATATAAAAACAAATTGCTAAAGTGAATTGAGTAAAAAATAATATTTAAAAAAACAATTAATAATTTTCGAATTAATAATAAATTTAATTATTATAATAAATTAAAAAATAAACATAATATTATATATAGGAAATG
>LDKF01000953.1:27764-50190 GCA_001026735.1 Rotylenchulus reniformis
ATTCCATTGTATTCTTATTTCGCCCCTCAATTGATCATCCCCAATTGACTATATTAATTGCGAAATAAATATTTATATTAATTGTTTGGAACTTTGTAATTGTTAGCAACAATTACCTACAAAGACCCAACACTATTTTTTTATATTATTTATATATAATTCATTTAAAGGGACATTTTTTGATGGTAGAATCACGAAGTAAACCCTATTTCAGTTCGTTATATTTTTTAACTGAATTATCTTTATATATTTATTTAAATCATTTTTTCCATGATGTAACAAATTTCGTTGAAGCAACTTTTTAAGAGTTCGCCCATAGATATGTAAAATGATCATTATTCATAGCAATATCTCATTTTAGATACTTATTAACTATTTATATTATAGAAAGTTCTTTAAGAAGCTTGAAATTTTTTTACAAATCCAGGAATTCGTAACTAATTTTTTTCAATAATTTAAATTTTTAATAAATATTTAACATAAAAAATATATATGTTTATTTATTTATTGCAACTTTTTTTATTATTTATGTTTATTATTTATGTTTTCTTGGTTCAAATTCCATGTTAATCAATTGAACAATACTTCATCACATTAAATACTTAATAAAATAAACCAAATTATTGTATTATAATAAATTAATTAAACTATTGCAACATAGTTGTTCATGAAAATTCTTTTAATAAATAATTTGATTTTGAGTTTTTATTTATTTCGTGAATTGTTAAAATTGAAAATCTATATATTACCTAAAATAATATCTTTAATATTAGCTTTTTTATTGTAATTATCTATATATTATTTTATATATGTGATCATAAAATTTATCAATGCAATTATTATTTATTTTACTAAGATAATTATTTCCATTTAAAAAAATCATTTTTTGTACTGAATAAAATGAATATTTACTAAGATAATTATTTCCATTTAAAAAAATCATTTTTTGTACTGAATAAAATGAATATTTACTAAGATAATTATTTCCATTTAAAAAAATCATTTTTTGTACTGAATAAAATGAATATTTACTAAGATAATTATTTCCATTTAAAAAAATCATTTTTTGTATTGAATAAAATTATGTTATAATAGACCATATTTAAACTAATTAATTTATATGATCAAATCAAGCAGTCAGTCATGGAGCGCACAACTCTATGGTGTTATGGCGCTTTAAAAAAGTGCCATAATGGGCGACAGAAGTGGCTTGACTTATTTTATGCTCTTAAAAAATGATAATATTAATAAAAGAGAATTTTGGCCTCATATTATGACAAGAACAAATATATTGATTAATTTAAAAAGAAATTAAAAAATATTTTATTTTATTAACTAGATCCCTTCTTCATATTAAATTTGGATAATATTATTGAATAAAAAAACAATTATTTTACTTCTAACCAGAAATATATTTTAAATATCAAACCAACTAATATAAAATTAAAAAATAATATTAAAATAGAATATTAAGTTGAAGACAATAGCGTTAAAACAAAAATCTAGTATATATTCGAGAGTTTATATGATTTATATAATTAAGTTATAAATAGAAATAAATAATACTTTAACATATTTTTTATAATTAGTTATTGCTATAAATAGTCTAAAGACAATTCTTCGCTGTCAAAAAAACAGAAATTATTTGTATATATCTATTATATACATATATAAATAAATATTAATATTAACGAATCATTATATCAAAAAATCTATTTAAGTAAAAATCAGCATATAAATTTGACAATTTTAATAAAAATTCATTAGCAAATAAAAAAATTCTTAGACACTAAAAATAATCTTTACTATGTATATGAAATATTTTAAAAACTATTATATTTGATGAAGCAAAATTTTCAATTAAGATGGGATCATAGTTAATTAAAAATAAACCATTGTCAATAAAAAATATTTAAAATTCCTTTAAATAATTCTACTGTTAAAATAAATTAAATTAATTAATTATTTTTTAATAAAGTTTGGAAGAAACTATGTCCCCGCCGTTCATCCTTGCGATAGGTATAATAATCTAATTTAAAACATATTCAGCTGTTTGGAAACAATCTATCCTAACTAATTTGCATTCATTAGTGATATCAAAAAAATAATTAATTAATTAATTAATTCTCTATATAAAACTTTATAAGTATATATATACCTAAGATAAAAAAGAAAATTATATATAAAAGTTAATTTTAATATATAAAATCAAAAAGCAGAAAGCTTTTTGAAAGATTTCGCATTTAATCTTTCATAATTATAATGAGAATAAAAAATAATAGATATTATTTGTGGAAGATTTATTTCTATTAACTTTTTTAAAATCTAAATTTTAGCCTCTGACCACTGGAAATACAACGCCTTTGGGAGATATTATGTCCACGCTGTTCTACCATATTCAAGGAAAATTCCTTGAATAATTGGAAATGATTTTTTGGCGGATTTTTTGTGGATTCAGTTAGATAAGTAATAAAAAAATAATAATAATTAAAATTAAACATTAAATTTTTTTATATATTATGATGAAATTAAACGATCCTTTTTAAAAAAGTGCATTTAAAATAAGCGCTTTAATAAAGAGAATTAAGTATCTTTTAATATTGCATGTATTAAATATAAAATAATATAAAGAATTATCAATGAAAATTAATTGAAATTATCAAGAGATCATGCGATTATAATAAAAGTATTTTTAATATTAACTAATTTTTTATACTTAATTGAAATAAATTAATATTTCAGCATATTAAATCCTATTGAATCCCCGGTTTTCATAGTGTGCCGTTTTGACAAAATTGGGGACATTAGCATTCATGTCCTACACTAATTACTACCATAAGATTACATCCATATTAAAAATTTAACTGAAATAAAACACCATTTTTAGAAAATCTCTAAAAATTTTAATAATTTGATAGAAAAATAAATAGTTAAAAAGAAATGTAAAATTAGTAAAAATAACGATAAAAACTTTTTATTAAAAAAGTAATATAAATAAATTTTAAATGATTTAATAAATTTATCTATATTTTTTAATTTCAAATTTTAATATGAAAAAACTTTTTCCATTTTATTCACCAGAGCTTTGGATTTGCATATGAGAGTTCCATCAAAATAAGAATCATTAAGGATATTTACAATAATATAGATTCATACATTATGTAAACTGTTTATTCCATTATGTTTTATTCCATTAGAATCTAATTTACTTTTTTTGATAAAATTTTTTAAAATTCTTATTTTGCTCTATGACAGATTTTTGTCTAATGTTGCATGAAAATTGATTTTTTTTAAATGTATTATTTTATTTATAAAATTTTAATCGAACTCTATTAATTCCATTCTGGTAGTTCTAGCTGGGAATATTGCGTATTCATCCTCCGGAAATGGTGAAATTGGATGAAGGACACTCGTATATGCTTATTATATTTTTTATGTATATAAAATATCCATACTATTTATTAGTTCTGAATTGAAGATGGGTCAGCACTCATACTGGCCAGAAGAAAAGGCATAAATTTTGAATATTCCAGGCCATCGATGACTTTTTATCCCTGAAAATATATATTATATCCCTGAATATATACATATGTTGTAGCCGATATCGAGCACATGGAATTTGAACCAAGATTAAAGAAATAATTTCAAATAAGATATAATAAAAAAGACATTTTAAATTCCTTTATTTTTTTTCTTCTACTGCTATTCAAAATACTAATAAAATAGTTACTTTTTATATTTATTTAATTTAACCAAAAAACATTGGTATACAGATTTTAATCAACATTTTAATCAACATCAAGATGTCTAAAAAGAATTAAATAATACTAACCCGTAATGGAATAAAGAAAATCATTATAAAATGAAGGTCTACAACAGACTAAATAAATTTTTTATCATCTTTAAAAATAATATTTACGAAATTTTCCAGTTATTTTAAAAATAACCAGCAAAGAAATATCATTGAATATGATGAGGAACAAACTAAACAATTGAAGTTTTTTGGAATAATTTAGTTATTCAATAGATTTGTTAAAATTTAATGATTTAATTATTTTATGAATATTTAAATAAATATAAAATAATTATAATGAAATATTGAAATTTTAGTAAAAATAATATTAAGATTTAATAGCATTATCATTTCAACCAAATATATAATAATTAAATAAAATTATAATATTATTAAAAATAGGAAGATTAACTCAGCCTAAAAAGTATTATTTTTAAGGCGAATTTAAAAAATGTAGTGTATTCCATTGAAAAATTTGCACATGAGTAGATTGAAAAAAATTAAATAATATAAGGCAATATTAAAACTTATGGAATAAGACGAATTTTATTAATTAAAAATAAAATATTATTAATATTATTTAAAGTTTCGATAAAAAATTGATTGGTAAGGACTGTCTAATTTGATTAGTAAGGTCTATCTAAACTTAAGCATCAAAAACTTATCATTTTATTAATTTAATATATATTAATTATTGTTTATTTCAATCAAATTGAACAATTTAAAAATTACATATTTGGAATTGCCAATTTATTTTATTTTATTAAAATAAAAAATATCTAAAATTTTTATCTTTGCCTTATTTCTTCTGATGATTAGTTACTATTTTGTTACATATAATATTTTTATTCTATTAATAAAATTTAAATTATAATTTAAACTAACAAATGTTATATTTTATGTAAAAGCTTTAAATGACGAAATTTTAAACTCGATAAATAATATTATTATAATTGAAATTGAAATTTTTAATCTTAATAATCACAAGTACTATTTAATGATCTATTATTTAAATTAGAGATGGGACCGGCGGTATTACCGATCGGTAATTTTCGGTAATTTTCGGCTTTCGGTAACGGTAATGTAACCGAAAATTACTGACCGAAGGATTTTTGGGTTTTTCGGTATTTTTCGGTAACGGTATTTTTCGGTAATTTTACCGAACATTACTGACCGAACAATTCTCAATTATCGAAAAAACCGCCGAACAAAATTCTCAAAAAAAAAGTGAAAAATTCAAATTTTCATAAAAAAATGGCTCCAATTTTTCAAAAATTTTCTCTGGCAGCCATTGTTTTATTATTTTTTTTTAATAATCTAAACTTATATTTTAGCCATATAAAAAATGCCCAGTGAAAGTATTATTTGGCAGATTGGACTGTTTAAGAAAAATAATAATCTGGAAAGTGAATGTTTGGAATGCAAAAAATCCATCAAGCTTTCTCATGGAAGCACCAGTGGTGCTACACATCATCTCCATTCGAAGCATAAAGGATCCGAATACGAACAAAAATACTTCGAATTGCAGCAAAGAAGGGAAGGTGAGAAGGGGANTTCGCGACTTTTCCGGAACAGTTTAGGTGAGATTATGACACAATGTTTTTTTAATTATTTTTTTTAAGAACGGAAATTATTTCATGGCTAAGCCAGATTTGGCAGGAGAAATTTCTGTCTATTCAACACTGCCCCGTGTTGCTGTTCAGACGGATCCACTTGAGTTTTGGCGCGAAAATTCGAAAAAATTCCCAAAATTGTCAGAACAGGCCAGAAATTTTTTGTCAGCTCCTGCCACTAGCGTTGGCAGCGAACAGCTTTTTTCAACAGCACGGGACACATATGATTACAGGCGGAGTCGATTGCATCCAAGAAAAGCCGCCGAAATGTTGATTTTTTTGAATCGCAATCTCCCATTGCTTCACTATAAATATTGATTGAATTGTTATTTCCTTAAGACTGATTATATGTTATCTAGAATTCATATTTATTAATTATAAAAATCGAAAATTTTCAGAGAAAAATAATTCTTAAGCATATTAAATTGAAATACAGAAAATCTCGAAAAATACCGAAAAAATTTCTTCGGTATTTTTCGGTAACGGTAATTTTCGGTAATTTTACCGAAAATTACTGACCGAAAGATTTTTGAGTTTTTCGGTATTTTTCGGTAACGGTATTTTTCGGTAATTTTACCGAAAACCGCCAACCGATGCCTTTGTCCCAACTCTAATTTAAATTATGAAAAAAAACATTAAAATGGGAATTTTATTTGTAAGAAATAATAATTATAATTTTTACATTAAATATTTTATCACCTTTTCTTAAACTTATCTCAAAAGATTTTTTGCTATAAAATCCTTGAATTTGATAAAAAAATTATCGATAAATATTTATTTCCTGTTCTGTTCCTGTTCTGTTCCAAATTTAGAGAACAGAACAGGAACAGAACAGACGAAAAAATTTTGGAACAGGAACAGAACAGATTTTCTGTTCCGACTTTCAAGAACAGAACAGGAACAGATGTCAACATGTAAGGCTGTAAAAAATGTCTAAACTTCATTGTCCCCTGCCTCTTTGTTTTCGTGTTATCGACCTTTCATTGCGTCAACAGCATTAGGACATAAACATATGTCCGCCACTGTATGTACATATGTAGTGAAAATGAATTGCTGAGAGCCTGAGAGGTCAAAAAATCGATCATTCATTTTATGGCTAAAACAGAGAAGAATGGAACAGAGTTCCGATCGAAAATTTTTCAAAATCAGGACATCACGACCAAAAAATCAGATTTTCATTACCAAACATGGTCAAAAATCAGGACATTTCAAAATGTTTTTATATCACTTGAAATTCAGAAATATTGAATCAAAAATCGTATTTCTCACCACTCATAATCAATTTGATTCGCCACTCATAATCTTGACTCGCCTTGATTATGAGGATGAGTGGCGTTTGGCGAAGTTCGGCGGCCTGGAGGACCGCCGGAGAAATTTTTTACGGATTTGGCTGCTTTTTGTACAAAAATTTGGTAATTTTTTGCTTAAGAACAAGTATTTAAAGTATTTTAGGTGCCGGCGGCCCTGATAAGGGCCGCCGAAGAAAATTTTGGAAAAATTTGGTCAGTTTCTTAAGAAAAATTGGTCATTTTTCTCTTCCGAAACAAGAATTTCACTGTACTGAGGGGTGCCGGCGCCCCGATAGGGGCCGCCGGAGAAAATTTTGAAAGTTTAGACCTGATTTTCATTAGAAAATTGTTCATTTTTAAGATTTTTTTTTGGAAAAAATTAATTCTATATGGAGGCGGCGGTCCCGATAGGGGCCGCCGGTGAAAATTTTGAAAGTTTAGACCTGATTTTCATTAGAAAATCGTAATTTTTTAAATAAAATTTTCCAAAATCTCAAAAATCAGGACAAAATAAGGACAGAGGTCGAAAATCAGGACAAATCTGAGAAATCAGGACATTTTATTTTCCTCAGATTTGGACCCTCAAAATCAGGACAAATCTAAGAAATCAGGACAGATCGGAACCCTGGAATGGAAGCACATACATATGTGAAGGGGCAGAGAAGAGAAAGGTAGGAAGGATGGGGGAAAATCTTGTTATAGTAAATATTTTTCATAAATCGACTAAAAACCGAGATTTATCGAAAACTAATTTTTCTACTAATTGAAAATACTCGAAAATTCGAAAAAAAATTTTACACCGCAAGAATCAGCATGACCACTACTAAATGATTATATGGACAGAACGACTATATAGTGACAAAATAACAAATAAAAAAAAATAAATATTAAGAATAAATATATTATTTGTTTTAAATAACTAGAGTTGCACTTTTTATGCGCAAAATGTTCCCAAATATGCGCATAAAATATGCGCGAAAAAGGGCCAAAATATGCGCAAAATATGCTCAAAATTTCCAAAATATGTGGAAAATATACTCAAAATTTTGCCTAATATGAACTAAAAATGAAATTTTTTTGCTTAAAAATCATAATAAACTTTTTTAAGGCTATTTTAAACTCATTTAAGGCACTTTAAGGTTAAAATTAAAGTTTGCTGGCTTTTTTACACTTGACTTTTTTCATGCCTTTTTGAAGCTTGTTTGAAAAATAATGTGTTTTCTTGAAAAATTTGGTTATTTTTCTTTGAAAATTATAAATATTTAACTATTCTAGAATTTTATAAAAACTCCAAAAAATATTTTTAAAAAATCGAAAATTTCAAAAAAAAATTTCTAAAATATGCTTAAACCAAAATATGCGCAAAATTTGCCCCAAAATGACAAAATTATGCTCAAATATGCGCAAAAATGCAGAAATATGCAAAATATGCAGTTAGAAATCTATGCTAGAGCGTTCAAAACATGCTAAAAACATGTTTTACGTGATTTTAAGGCCGTTTTGAGGCAGCAAAAATAAATCACATCCCTAATCATCACAAATCGGTCTTTTAGAAGTCTGGGGCTAAAAAAACGGTTTCTACATCGGAACAATCATCATGAAGATGTGGCAGCCGTATTATGCTGATGAGCTGGGACATTGTTAGCAGAAGAAGAAGAAGAAGATAACATCTTCTTTCTCGTGCAATGCAAATTCAATTCGTTCCAAACAATCTCTAAAATGAAAAATTTAAAATATAAATTAAATTAAAAATTAACTAAGCAACCAAAGTATTTGTACGAAACGATTACAATTTTTTATAATTTTTAATGTATTTCTAGTTAAAATTTTCTAGCGGCAAAATCCCTCCCTTTACCCTTCCAATCCGCCATGGTCTTTTGTGGTGTTGTTGTCGTTGTCCTCCGTGTTGAAGGGACAATGGGCAACCGGCTCGTCCTCGGGCAAATGGTATTCCTTCATGTAAGGATGGCGTAGGGCTTCCTCGACGGAACTTCTGACAATATTTTTTATGGTTTATTAATAAATATTATAATAAATTAATATTTTAAATTTTTATTTAATTTTTACTTTTTTTTACCTTCTTTCCGGATCCATCACCAGCAATTTGTCCAACAAATCAATCGCTTCCTCTGGACACTCTGAAAAAACTTCCCAGAAGTTTTTCCGTCCACAAAGGCCACCCATCCGTTCGATTGCAATTCGCTAAAAATAAAATAAATTAAAAATATATGGAGAGATAAACCATTGCCGATGAATTTTGCTGCTCAATTTTGACCATCAATTCTTCGTCAGGACTGCCGCAGAGTCGGATAATCAATTTGTAATGCTCCATAGTTTCCTAAAAAATTAAAAAATTTTAATTAAAAGACAAATATTTCAAATTTCTACCGAGCCTGGAAAAAGCACTCGATTGGTTAGTATTTCGGCCAAAATACATCCGACAGACCAAACATCCGCTTTGGCATTATAAGAAACGTTATAAATAACCTGAAATCACCAAATATAAGCAAATTAGTTTTCAGTTCAGATTAGTAATTTCCCGGATTAAATCGATACTAAATTAGTCACTCAAATCACCTCCGGGCTCCGATACCATCTCGAAATGACATAGGCCGTCAAATTGTCACCGATGTTGGACACTGTTCGAGCCAGACCAAAGTCCAGTACGGTTAGGACGCACTCCTCGGTGATCGCCAAATTTGATGGCTTCAGATCACGATGGATTATCTAACCGGGAAATGTCAATAAAACGATCGCAGAAATCAAAAAAAAATAAATTAAAAAATTAATTTAAATTAATTAACATTCTTTAACAGGGGGTCAACCATGGGGTTACCCGACATTTGCGCCCCCGACTTTTGCGCCCCAACCGATATAACTCGGTTCAAATGTAGCCTAGAGGAACGGATTTGGTGTCAAGAAATAGAGCAAAAAATTTGCTACAATATAAGCCTAAACTCATTCAAATTGGTTCACCGAGAAAAAAGTTATGGCCAAATTCAGAGTATTTTGGCCATAATTTTTTTCATAGTGGAGCAATTCAAATGAGCTTAGGCTTATTTTGTAGCTAATTTTTAACGCTATTTTTTGACACCCTTTTAATTTTTCTAGCTTGATTTTGAACCGAGTTATATCGTTTGGGGCGCAAATGTCGGGGGCGCAAATGTCGTGACACGAACCATGGGGCCTTCGATCGACGATGACCACCCTCCCCCTCAGAGGCCAAAATTCTGCGATCGAGATCTTTTGCACTAAAAATAAAGGATAAAGTATTTGGCCAAAAATGGTTAAAAAACTATTTTCTGATCATTTTTCATCAAGAAATTGCGGGCATCGCGAAAAATCTTGAACGCAAAATTTTGCAATTGAGATTTTTCCGGCTCTCGATCGCAGGTCGAGAGCCGGAAAAAGAGCCGGAAAGCCGGTCGGAGAGCAGGGGGCTCGATCGCAAAATTTTGCAATCGAGACATTCGAGTAGATCGTCTTGTTGATTTCATTTTTCCTTCTCCTATTTTCTTTTTCCCCTTTTTCTTATTTTTTCTTTTCCTTTTCTTTACTCCTCCTTTTCCCGAACGCCCCCCCCCCCTCCTGCGATCGAGTCCCCGACCCCTTCCCATTTGCGTTAGAGAACCCCCCTTGACACCCCACTTGTTAATGTTATGTTAATTAAAAGGATGCGACGAAGGACGAACATTGGCAGAATGCAAATATTTGAGCGCTCTGAGCAGTTGGTAGACGATGTATTTGACGTGTTCATGATTGATCAGTGCCTGGCCCATCTGCTTTTGGCGGTCAAGCACTTGCTTCAAAGTCACACCCGCGTAACCGGACACAATGTAGCTGAAAAAATTTGTTATATTTTAAATATATTTATTTAAAAAATATTTGGATTTTTTGTTGAATTTAGATAATTTTTTATACCATTTGAAAAGGAAAACAATAAAAATATATTGTTTAAAAAAACTTAAAAAATATTCCATAAATTTTTAGTCAATTTAACCAGGATTTTTTCTCACACATTTTTGAAGCATCCTTGCTCAGTGTCCGGCGTGTACATGTCCACGAATCGAATGACGTTCTCGTGGCTGATCAGCTGCAAAAGTTTCAGTTCCCGGTAAACCCGACGTGCTTTGACTGCACTGCTGAATGGCTCGTACATTTTCTTCACCGCCAATTCGTCACCGTTTTGAGCGCGGACTTTGCTAAAATTGAAAAATTAAAAAAAAATGAAAAGATTTTGCCAACATCACGTTGCCATAATTGCCACCTCCCAAATAGTCAATGAATAGATATTCATCAGGGACCGCATACTCGACCTGAATTAGAAAAAAACTATAATTCAAAAAATTCGTTTAACCGCAGCAAAAAAAATTTAAATCAAATTGTTTCACTTAAAATTTTAAAAAGCTTAATAGGAGAGAACAGGAACATAACTAAAGTGGCAATTGTTTCCCATTGCGCGATTCAAAAAGTCGGGAGAAAAGAGGCACAAAAATCGAAAAATCGACCAAATTTTTATGAAATCGGTTCAAAATTTCCAAGGGCCACTGGCACTTCCAAAAACGGTTAGATTTCTCCAAAAATACTTGCCAATCTCAAAAAATTGTCCATGAGCCTAAAGGTTGGAACAGATTTCGGAGGAAAAATTCGGTGAAAAATTTATTTCTGCCCTCATCCCGAAACGGGTTCCTCTTTTACTGAGCTTATAATTTTTCGGATCCAATGTGCAAAAAACTTTAAAATATTGTAAAGGAATTCCAAACTCAAATGATTGCCATCTACTCACCGTGTTCACGTTGATCAGAGTGAATTTGCGATCAGATCCAGATGAGGTCGTTGAGTTGGCGGTGTTTGGCCCAGCAATACCATTGGACACGGAGGATATGCCGGTACCGTCGCCTGAAGGATGCATTCTTGATTTCTTCTCCTGATGTTATGGGACGGGATCAACTGAGATTTTGCTGGAAAATCCAATTTTAAAATTATAAATGGAAAAATTAATAAAATATTGGTGCATCAAGTCGATGCATTAAAAAATAAATTTGAAAATATGCCTTTTTTATTGGGGAATCTTTCAATAATTATAAAATGACAAATCGAGAAGGGTACAAAGTGTTGGAAAACAGAGATGACTTATGCTTGTAAAAAATTGTTTATGTTTACAAAAAGATGCTCATTTGATCCAATTAAAAGGCATTAAATAATAAATTTGGATTTTATGAGTGTGGAATAAATTAACGCGAAAATGTCTTTTATTTAAAAAACGGGCATAAAGTAAGGAAATTCTAAGAAAATTCTAACATAAGTACTAGCGATAAGCGGCCATCATTCCGTGGCCAGCATTTTTGTCTCTGCGGTGCCATTGCTGTGCAAATGCCGGAGAGACCGTCCACTACCACTTATTTAAAAGTTATTATGTATTATTCAAAAATAAATCGAAAAGGTCGTCTTAATAAAATTTTTTTTTAAAGATTTTATAGATTTTTTAAACAATTAATTATCGACAAAAAATGTTTCAAATGATTAGTATTATTTTAATTTAAATTCAGCCGCTGCTGCCCGTGCTGAACCTCGCGCCTGCCACCCCACGACTCATCAATGGAGGAAGATTTGCGCACGGGTTGTTGGCGAGACTTTTGGTGATGGTGATGATGTTGCTGATGGTGATATCGGTTCTGCGGAGGCCAAGAGCAACTCCACCACATGATGTGAGGGGGACCTACCAAAATGAGGATTAAAAATGAAAATTCGTCCGATGTTAACGAATTTGGAGTATTTTATTTATTTTCTGCAATTTAAATCTTTTATAGATTTTTATAACCTTTTATAGAAAGGTATGGAATATGAATATTTAATTCATATTGAGTAAAGAAAAAAAATTTTCAGCCAAAGTGAAAAATGATTTATAACAAATAGATACAGAGGTGAAATCGCCCGTAAAACGTTATATGGACTGATAACAAATGAATTTGATTAGCTATACAGAGTAAGCTTCGAATATCCATGCATTTTGGAAAAAAAAACAGAAAAAAATTTAAACATTAAAAAATCCTAAATTCATACACTGAGGGGAATAGACAATAAAAGCTAAAAATGACAATAAAAACTAATTTTTAAAGCTGAAAATGGACAGTGCACTGCTGAATCATAGTTTTACAGATGGATTTGTCCTTTTGTATCATCTGCGAATGATGTGTTTGGGCCATCTGCGAAGAAATCTGTGGTAAACATTCCTTTATCTCTTTATTTTTTATTCATCCGTATCTGATGAAAAAAAAATGGGAAAATAATTTAATACATAGATCATCACCTTTTTAGTAGAAACCTTTTCCTTCCAAATCCTTTATTTATTTATTTTTGCTTTATATTTATTAATATATCCAAATTTTTGGTTCAACAAAAAAGTCTCTATGGACATGAAAAATTAAAAGACTATGAGTTATGATTAAAATATGACTTATGAGACAAAAAACTGGAGCTAAGAAATAAAAATTCCGTAGGTCACCAAATGGGTATGGGCTATGGCGCTATCGTCTTACTCATTTTTTTGAGTGCTAACTCACATACCGTATTTTCAAGTGTTTTTAATACGAGACTACGTTAAACTTGTTCCATCTGACCATTTCTACGTGACACTGGTACGTGTTTTTAAAATTTTGAAAGTTCAGCATCCTCAAAAACACAAAAATTGAATAAAATGGTTTAGAAATTTTCAAAATAAAAGTTAAAAAAGTTTATTTCACTGTGTATTCCTGACACCATCCAATTTGACCCATGCTCTGGAATTTTTGCGAAATTTTTTTAAAATTTGGAAAAAATTTCGGGAAAATATCCTACCTATGGTAAGGGGTAATGGGACCCAATAAAATTAAAGAAAAATTAAAGAAGGGAAAGGTCAAAAATGGATATAATTTTTTTGTTTTTTCATGAATATAAAATCATGAATGGACAATTAATTAAATGAATCATTGAATTTGAGAGAATTGCTTTTCCGATGATTTATTTAAACGAGCCCGTTGATGGTGTTGATCACCTAAAAATAATGCTGATCACCATGGATGATGATCACGTAATATCATGTCCATTAAAAACAGATGTATTACATAAAAAAATGCTAAAAAGTCAATTAAAATGGAGGAACATTTCCTTTCTATTTTAAGAAATTAAAGAATATGAAAACAGATCAGGATCAACAGATTATTTCTGCAGACTTGGATAATCGCAAACACAGTCATGCTATAAGTGGTTTGTCGATCCATAATTTGAAGGGAAAATTTATAAAGAAAAAAAATAAATACAGTATTACCTCTAATTAGAGTTGCGAGAATCTTATTTTTTGACCTCCCAGTCAACCTTGCTGGTTAGGTCATTCAGCTAATTACCGTATAACTCTTTTTTGGTACTTGATGTCACCAAGAAAAAATTAACAAAACTAACCAAAGTTAGGTAAAAGTTACAAAAGTTCAAAACAAAAGGTTAAAAATGGCGTTTTTTTTGAAAAAAATTTATGATCAAAATTTTCAATCCATTAAATCGAATATATGAATAACACAATTGGATGAGTATAGGATTATATATAGTTCAATATTGAATAATTTTATACAGAACCAACTTTATTTGGCTAGTTTTGGCGAAATAAAAATACTGAAAAGCTATTTTCCTTTTTTCTTTGATGCATAAACAAAGTTGGCTCCATCGATTAGTATGCGAATTTATAAAATAATTGATGTAATAACAATGTATAGATCGTCAATGATCTGATTTGGAACCTGGATTGATCAATGTATGTGTGTTGATGGTGCATATTTCATTGTTTTCCTGCAAAGAAATAAAAAAAATAGAGCAAAAATACAGAGATGTAACTCGCCCTAACCAACTAATTCAGGTTGTGCGTGGTTGTATTGGTCGCTAGTTCCATCTCATCCGATTTGATGCAAATTACCTCCGCAAGAAGGACACACTTGGTAGTCAAAAGTTTCCATATCAATGAACATGATTAGGTTTATGTTGTTCAACTTTTTATGCGGAATTTTAAACCCTCTTTTATTCCTTTTATTTTTCGAATCTTATTGAAAAGTTCAAATATTATAAATTATTGAAAAATCGTGTTTTTTCAAAAATTTAAAAATTTTCGGGAAATTTGGAGAAAAAATTAAAAGATAGGATATAATGTATATTTTTGTCCCTTTTGCCTTAATTACCTTCAAACAAAATTTTTTGGTCTGACTTTTTCTGGAGAAACATAGCACGATTTTTAGGGAAATATAGCCCTTTTTAACCATCTTACTGTAATATAGATTAGTAGAATTTAATTTGTAAGGCCATGCTTCTAATTAAAAGAAGTAATTACCGCGTTTAAGTGCAGCAGTAGCAGCCCCCACTTGTACAGGTGCGGCTCCAATAGCAGCTCCAAATGGCACTGCCATTTCCATCAGAGACCATGACGTTGGATCAAGATAAACTAAAAACATAAATGACAAAAAGGAATTTAAGTAGCTCTAATTAATATTTATGAAATTATGAGACAAAATTTGAATCAACAGTGCGTTCATTTCTCAGTATATTACGATTTTTGTTCTATAATATTTTAATTAATTTCATCATTTCTTCTTGAAAACATATTAATAACAATAATTAATAATTAATTAAATATTATTTCATATTAGCCCATTAAAACATTTTATAATTTTTATTATTTAGATGGGGTAAAAAGAATTTAGATAAATGGATAGAATCGCTTACACTGCTTTCCACACTTGGCACAAAACCAAAACGCCATTTATGTATTATTGTGAAATTATTTTAATTCATAATTTAAGGAGCTAAACATGAAGGCATAAATCTGGCAACAAAAGATTGCAAATAAAATATAATTGCCTATTTTCAATTTTTATTTTGTGGTAAATCTATTAGAAAAATAAAAAGTATTGTTTAATTTAATTTGACTTTTATAATTTGCTAAAAAATTTAACGCAAAATATTTTCTATATAGAAAATTTTAGTGAATGGGGTTGTAATTGAAATTAAATAGAGTTTTGTAGAGGAATGGGGTTGTAATTTGAATGGGGTTGTAATTTGAAATTAAATAGAGTTTTGTTTTCCATTACCGGGCACATTGGTAGAGGTTTGAATCCCATCGAATATGGCATTTTTCTTATTATTATTTTTGGTTAGTTTCAGAATGGGAATTATCAATTAAAAATTCTATACTAAAATCTTTATGGTCAAATTTTTATTGGGAAAAAATGGGAAAAATTAAACCAGACAAATGCCCAATAAAAATTGCAACACTCAACAGAATCATCTTACATTTTGTGAGAGGGATCGTGTATGAAAGAAAATGGTCCGTCAGCAGCGCATCCAAGTTCGGGGACACCTGTGTTGTTTAAGGAAAGCTGTTAGGTAGAGCTTATATAGTGAGTGGAATGATGAAAATCAGAGTGAAAATAAAGAAAATGGGTCAACATTAATACAACTTTTCTATAACTTTTCCGTTATAGAGAAAATATATCGTAATAATAATAGAATTGTAAAATAATGCTAAATATGTAGAAAATGACATAATGATTATTAACGCTGAATAAAAGCAATTGATATTTGAAAAGGATATGAAATAATTTTTAAAAATCTAAAAAATGTCATATAAATATTAGTTACAAAAATAATGCCATATAATGACAATTCCTTTAAATCGGATAAAGTCTATTTTCTGGAAAAATTATTTTGCATGGTGAAAAATATAATATATATAAAATTTTATGATTATAAGTTTAATGTGCCATAAAGAAATTAAATAGCTGCAAACTTTTCAGCTAAAAACAAATTTATTTCAAAACAAAAAATTGATGGTTTTACTGATCAATTATAATAACAATAAGTAGAGATCATCATTGATCTGTTGTGATCTGCTGGTGTTCTGGCAAAACTGTCATCCATCTGTAAAAATAAAATAAAATAAAAATAGAAAATCGTAAAATAAAATCGATATTCCACCATGAGGATATTGGTCCGATAAGCCCACCTTCCTTGGTAGTCACCTCGGCCAAAAGGGAATCAGATGTGACTGAAAAATGGACGAAAATAGAAAGAAAAGGGCAATTAATTAATGCCCTGATTTTCAAAGTCAAAAAAAAGAAGAAAAAGGGGTCAGAATTCTCGGATTGATTTAAAATTTTTAAAATATGCAATAAGGCACACTGAAACTGAAAAATGAAAGCTATTAATTAATTATATATGAAACTCAACTAATCGTTTGTATTATTATAAAAAGGAAATAGATTAAATTTATTGATATTATTCAACTTTATTAAAGGGAAAAAATTAATTACTCACAATGTTTTTCACAGCGGCTGCAAACCAAGTTTTCCATTAAAAATAATTATTTATTATGAGCTATGTCATAATTTAAAGGGATAAAATTAGGGGGTCAAGAAAAGAATTTAAAAAAATAAAAAACTCATAATGAAAAAACTGCCAATTATTTTTGTAGGTTGATCTTCTTAGTCTGATAAATTTAAAAAAAAAACCAAAGTTTAACTTTGTTATATCTTCAATTTTAATTGAATTTTAATTAAAAGATGGCTTATTTAGAAAGTAAAAAAAAATTTAAAAATGTTTTATATAAAATAAATTAAAAAATATATATGACTACTTCCAATCGATTTGTAATTTAAAGAATTTTATTAAATTTAAATTAGTCTTCTGTAAGAAGATAATTAGTTAATATAAAAAGGAAGGTCAAATTTGCAACCAATCAGGGGATTTTGTTTTTTTTTATTTATTTTGGTTCCAAAATCTGGGAGAAAATGGTGTGTCTACTGATCTCTAATAATCCGGGTACATGTGTTGTTTATGAAAAAATTCATTCCAATGTGTTGTTAAGAACTTTTAGCGAAGAATGATGAAAACCAATGAAAATGATGGAAGGTCAATAATAACAAACTTTTTTATATAAAGATATCTTCTGAATTATTTATGTAAAAGGAAATAATCCATCAATGAATATGAAATTGTTTTTTAATTTTATTTTAATTTTCTTTAGCAATTAGCTTTATAATAGCAAAAAATATTCATTTTCGCTAAATTCGCAATCATAAATTGGGGAAGATATAATTGAGGGAGAATAACCATTGTTTTCTCTTTAAAACTTTTTTATTGTGATTATTATGCGATTTTTGCCCATTTTTTTCAATTTTGATTAATTATTTTATTCTTCAAAATAATTTTCCGAAATAATTTTCCGAAATTTTCTTGCCTTTAAAATTCAAGAATAAAATTAATTTCATGATTTACACCATTAAATAAAATTTTAATCTTTTAAAATGAATAAATTTGCTTTTTTGGCATTNGAATTTTAAAGGCAAGAAAATTTCGGAAAATTATTTCGGAAAATTATTTTGAAGAATAAAATAATTAATCAAAATTGAAAAAAATGGGCAAAAATCGCATAATAATCACAATAAAAAAGTTTTAAAGAGAAAACAATGGTTATTCTCCCTCAATTATATCTTCCCCAATTTATGATTGCGAATTTAGCGAAAATGAATATTTTTTGCTATTATAAAGCTAATTGCTAAAGAAAATTAAAATAAAATTAAAAAACAATTTCATATTCATTGATGGATTATTTCCTTTTAAATTAAAAATTGAGGGTTAGATTAATCCAATTAGGCACATTCCTAAAATGAAATTATTCCTAAAATGAAATTAAAGTTTTATGTAAAATAAAGCAACTATGTATATTTAGGCAACAATTGGACATTTTACTTATTTTTTGAGTTTATGACCAATTGGATATGAAAGGACATTTTAGCTCAATTTTGCTACTTCATTATTTCACATTATTCGGATTATGGTAGCAATTATTCGCTTTTCCATATTAAATTTTTTTAAATTTATATCTGTAAAAAAGGTAATAATTTTGGAGAATTTGGCTCCGAATCTTTATTTTTTAAATTTAATTCAGTGCGCATCGAATGAAGAGCAAGGCATTATGCGTTGCTGGGGCTGCGAGCCGAGTTGCACCAACCCCAACCCGCTCATCTGCAACGCGCGCTTTTGTTGGGGCTGCCACTGTCAGTGCAAGTCAGGGTACTATCGCAGTGGGCTGAAATGTGTGAAGGCGGATAAATGCCCCAGGGGCGGCGGTGTCCCGGTTTGATGTTTGATCAACCAAGTGATCGGGAAGAGATGATCGGAGAACAATGGAGAAAATGATCGGTTTATCAATTTGTAAAATTGAATGATTCATGCCTAGTCATTTTCCCGTCTTCATTATAATCTGTTTTCGGTTTGAGCGAAGCTCAAAGAAACGAGTTCGATTCTGAAAATAAATGCTCATTCAAATTGTTACGCCACGAGAAAATTATGGCCAAAATACACAAAGAGATAGGCAGAAGGTTAACCGGGGAATCGAACCGCAGTACCTTAGGACATAGCGATCAGCAGATCAGCGCTTTTCTTCTAACCGTTAAACCGATGCTCTACCGTCACTGAACTACCGTGGTGCATTAGCCCTGCTCGCTCAGATGGATTTTATCACCCCAGCCAGCTTCTATCTTACAATACTAGGTTTGATCAAAATCGTCCAAATTGGCGGTAATTTTTTCAAGTGGACAAGTAAGTTAAGTTTTTTGCAAATTCTTTTGTTATATTTTTTGGGAAAGAATGATGATCTTCTGCTTTTTTCTATTCTGATTTTATAAAAGGTTCTAATTTTTGTTCCGGTTTTTCTATTCTGATTTTGTAAAATTCAATGATTTTTTGTTATATGATTTTTTCGCACCGGTTTTTCTGTTCTGATTTGTAAAATGGTTAAGCTTCTGTTTTATTCTGATTTTGTAAAAGTCTGTTCTGATTTTTTTCTAATTTTGTAAAATGTTCTGATTTTTTTGTTCCGGTTTTTCTGTTCTGATTTTGTAAAATGGTCTGATTTTTTGTTTCGATTTGCTGTTCAATTTTGAAAAAATTTGCTGATTTTTTCAGTTGTTCTGATTTAAAATTATTGATTGTATTGTTTCGATTTTTCTTTACTGATTTTGCAAAAGGTTCTAACATTTCTATTCTGATTTTGTAAAATATTTTGATTTTTTTGTTCCGGTTTTTTCCCTTCTGATTTTGAAAAAATAGTGATTTTTGCTCCGGTTTTTCTATTCTGATTTTGTCAAATGTTCTGATTTTTTGGTTCGGTTTTTCTATTCTGATTTTTTGCCAAAATTCCAATTTTTTCACTACTTTTTAATTTTGTCCCCTTAAAGATATTCGAAATTTTTCGAAAGGATATTTGAAATTCGTGAAAATTTCGAATTGATTTTATGATTATTAAAAATTCTGGTTTTGCAAAATATTCTGTTTGTCTAAAGATTGTGCAGAGTATCTATTCTATTTTTATGATAGTGAAAAATTCTTATTTCTGTTTTGCGAATTGCCCAAAATATTCTGATTTCTGTTTTTCAGATTATAAAATATTCTGATTATATATTCTGAAATATAAAATAATTGAGAGTAAAGAGATTTCAACGTTTTAAACAAAAACTAAATAATTACACCTAATTCCTGCATACACCAATTTTTCAAAACAAACTTAAGAAAACTCCCTAACTAGTCCCACTATCTTAAAGGATTCTCTTCACCAATTACGTTTAAACGACAGAATGAGTTTTTCTAACAAAAAATAGAATTTGCAATTGCTGTTGTATTGTGTATTGACATACTACTTATCTTTGATCCACACAACAACCTTCCATTTTTTAAAAGAAAAATGAAAAAAATCAATGCCATTCATACATTTTTAGTCAAATTTATTTTGCAAAAATACAATTTCATATAAATCCATTAAATTTAGGGGATAGTCTCAGGTTCATTTTAGGAAGATCCTTTAAAAAATTGTCAAATTAGCTATGAAATGATCTCTAAATTGGCCCAATACAAGAATAGTTGTGGCTAAGATAATCACTCGTATTGAGCTTTTTCCTGACACAAGTGATTAACTTGGTTTGGAATTGGCCAATTCGGATGTACTTAGACTCTTTTCATAGCTAATTTGTTGCTCTATCTTTTGACGCCAAGAGCATTTTCCTAGAATACGTTTAAGCCGAGTTATCATGCTAGGGACGAGTCAGGGGTCGAGTTGTCAGTGACCCAAAAAATTGATTTTATCCCCAATAGGGACGATTGTCGGAGAAAAATTTTGAAAAATTAGCTACTCAAGAAAATTGATCATTTTCTGCTTAATGGAATATTCGCATTTGTTATTTAGGTTGAAAATTTTTATTTTTTTTTCGATTTTGAGATAAATTTTCGAAGAAAAGGCATTAAAAGCAGAGTTGCCAAATGTACTTTTTTGGACCAGTGGTGTACTTTTGTACTTTTTTTGGATTTTAAAAAAAATTTTAGGCGATGGTAAAGAATCTGTCTCCCGAAATTTTTTTTTTCTCAAATCCATCTAAAAATGGCTCTCTGGGGGTAATTTTTGACGCTGAATCCGATTCTGACGTCCATTTTGACGTAATGCGTCATCAGATGCCACTTTTTGACGCTGACGTCAAAAATTTTTGAAAAATTCTTTTCTTCCTAAAATCATCGAAAATGTCCTATATTTCATCATATCACACAATAAAACTCAGATTTATTATTATATTCATTTTACACTGTAAAAATATTTTTTGGTTCTATGTTCTGATTTTCCAAAAAAGAATCCTTGCGAATTGAAATCTGTCGCCTGTGGACTGCTGGACATCGCCACACGATTCCATCCTTTGTGTTATTGCGCTGAACCTGAGTCATTTCGCGATCACAATCATCGTCTGGACGCTGCGGTGGATCAGAGCGAAGAATTTCGCGCTCGCGCAGGAATGCAATCGCGCCATTTGTGTCACGAATGGCATCAGTGAAATCAAAAATATTCATTTTGCTAGAAAGATTTTAGGAAGAAAAAATTTTTTCAAAAATTTTGACGGAATGCGATTTTTGACGTAAACGTCAAAAAGTGGCGTCAGATGACGCATTACGTCAAAATGGACGTTAGAATCGGATTCAGCGTCAAAAATTACCCCCAGAGAGCCATTTTTAGATGGATTTGAGAAAAAATTTTTTTGGGAGACAGATTCTTTACCATTGCCAATTTTTATGCAAAAATGACCTATTTTCTTAAGGAAAAAAGACTAAATTTTCAAAATTTTCACCGGAAAAATCTTTCAAAATTTTTTAATTCGAAGAAAAAGTTATTGACTTCCTTTAAAAATTGCCAAAAATTTTCTTTGCCGGTCCCCTTCCCCGAGAGCGGGGGGTATTCTCCCCTCCCCGAAAATTTTCTTGGTTACGCTCCTGTTTATGAACATAGTCACAAAATGCAGTTATAAATTTGTTGTAAATACGAAGAATTATTTAAAAAGTAATTTATTTAATATGGTATGAAAAATTTAGCATTTTTAAGAAGTGTACTTTTTTGGACCCCAAAATCTTTAATTTTTGCTCTGTTGTACTTTTTCCAGGCATCAGTGAGTTGGCAACCTTGATTAAAAGTTTAAAATTTGCTGCCAAAAGTCTAAAAAAGGCATGAAAAAAGGCGCATAAAGGCAAAAAAGATAAATATAAATGCAACCCAGAGATGTCAGATCAAGTTTAAATGTGTTTTACATGGGTTTTAGGCAATTATGTTATGAGCCAGCAGAAAAAAGGACTTTTTCATTTGCTTGGCATTTTTTTGCCTGCCTTAGTAAGCAATCAAAAAA
>LDKF01000954.1:1583-11791 GCA_001026735.1 Rotylenchulus reniformis
TGCCACCAAAATTAAAATACCGTATTCTCTCTAAAATAAAGCTCCCTCTAAAATAAGGCCCCTCTCTTAAATAATGCCACCCTTCGGAGATGGTTGAAAAAAATAAGGCCTCCCTCTAGAATAAGGCCTCCCTCTAGAATAAGGCCCCTCTCTAAAATAATGCCCCCCTTCGGAGATGGTTGAAAAAAATAAGGCTTAGGGCTTATTTTAGAGAGAATACGGTATAATATCCGAATTCAACAGAGTTTTGACAAATTATAATTTCCTTCGATAATTGAAAAATATTTGATAATTTTTTTTAATCATAGGTTAAAAAGTCCTCTCTTATTCTTTTAGAAAAATAGGCGGGGGGACAGGGGGGGGGGTTGAAAAGGACAGGGAATTTTATTCATATAACATTCCTAAAGAAATTTTATATGAATACTTAAGAAGCCCTCCTTTTATCATGGATTAACAAATAAAATTAACAAGGGAGGTTTTTGAAGTGAATCACCCCGATTTCTTAGGAAACTCATATCAAAATATAGAGCACCCACACTAACCAACCATGACATTATATATTAGTTGTGCCACAAGGGCTACGAATTTTTATATCAATTTTCTATATGAATTTTTTGCGTGCTTTAAGCACCGAAAAACGGTGCTGCGCCGAATACCATACCTTGAAAATCTACTATAAAAATTCCTAGCCCTTTTTGGCACAAAAATATGATAATGCTATGGTTAATGTGAGTGCTTTACCTTTTGGAATGAGTCCCCAAGAAATCGGGTTGAGGTATTTCAAAAATCTCTCTTGTAAGTATAAAGATAGGCAACAAATTAATTTTTTAAAATAATATTGTCCAGACTTTGCCAGAAATGTTAAAGACAGCGAAATTAATAATTCCACGTTAAATGCTTTAGTGGAACGACGATAATTTTTTTATTTAATGCAAAGTAAGAACAACTAATTAAAATCCTTTCAGAGTTGATATGCTATTACTTAATATTTAAACATAAAGATTTACTTACATAGTCTTATGGATAAGAGGAAAATACCTTTTAGATTATCCATGTTTTTGAGATGCTATTATTTATTGCCAATCATTTTTTGGCAATTGATTATTCTTTTTAGATTCATGGGCAATGTCATATCGGAATTTATTTTCTTGAAAAGCTAATTTTAACTATTAATTGTAATTTGATCTTAGCATAAATGAATTAAAAATTCAGTTTAACTCATAGGCAAGAAAGAAGAGTTTGACTTGACTACATTAGCTATTTTTAGTATTAACCAAACTAACAAGTGACAAAAATAGTAGAATAATATGATGTGTTTCAATTCTTTTCTTAGGGAATTTCTATTATAGATAATAAATAAATAATGTGTAAATTCATTTTTTTTAGTTTCCAATAGTGGTTTCGCGAGTATATAAGGCCATCTAATCTGAAACATTTATCCACTTCTTTACATTTTAGCAAATTTTCTACTTTGCATCATGACAACCAAAGCAATGAACGCGAAATTTGTCATTTTTGCATATGATAATTTCGGTTTCCTTAATGCCGCTGACTAAACCCTTGTTGAGTAAGACCGAGTGCACTAAGCTCGAGTCTAATAAGCCCGCTGCTAGTAAGCCGGGGCCTAAGGTAGATCTACGTAAGTTTTTCTTGTCGAAACTGAATATATAAATAATAAAATAATAATTTTTTAATTTAGAGAAATGTTTTTTATTATAATTATTTTTATTTTTTCCATTTAGGCAAACAACAGCAGGATTGGGATGCCTTCTGCAACAAGAGCAAGAAGTCTTGCGGTACAGCTAAAATCAAATTTCCCACCCGGGTTGAATGCAATTGTGAGATGGTCCAAAATCGTTGTGTGGCGAAGAAATGCACAGGAATCTGAATACATTTTATACGAGGATCAGTGTATTTTGGTGGTTAAAATTTACAATTTTGTTAATTGATATTTAAGTGACCATTGTTCAGAACCTTATCTTTGTCGATATTATTTTTTATTTTTCAAGTAAATTCTTCAATGGGAATTTCATGCGAGTTCGTTAATAGAAAGAACATGCTCTCCGTGTTAAATCATACACTGACTAAACCATTTGGTAGTTTCATACCAATTTGACACCAAAACGAAAATTGTACTAACAAATTAAATTTGCGACAAATTTGCACCAAAAACCGTAAATTTTTATTTATTTTTTATTTATGTAAATTTAAAAAATTTAAATTGTTAGTCAATGCATTCCTTTCGAACTAAAAATTTGTAAAAAAATTTATACCCATTGATATCGTAAGGATTGATATTCAATATATTTCGATGAAAGTTGAGAAAATATGGAAAAAATTTTTAGAAATTTTATAGCCATAATTTTCACAGCTTTTTAAAACTGGCCCGGATTAGCAGGACAATGCAGAAAAGAAGACACTCAGAAATTTCGAAAAAAACTAATAGAAATTTTGGTCTGAATTTTTTTGAAGGATCCTAGGGGTATAACCCCTGGAACCCCTACCCCTGTCACCTCACCTGGACCCCTGCGAAGTCCCATCGCTGATCCGACCCCACTTGCGGCTTTTTTGATTCCGTAACATGAATGGGTTTTCTAGTGATGCTTTTTTGTCCATTCAAAATAATTAAATTTTCACTTTTTGCAAGTTTTAAAAAATAAATTATTCACTTAGAGCAAATTCTTTTTTTCTTTAAATACATTAAAGACCGGATTTTGGGTTCGAGATGGATCTCGAATCGACATTCTCGATAACTATCGAAAAATACCCAAAACCTTCGAGTTCGATCTCGATTCGAGATTCTCGAAAAATCTCGATTCTCGAAAAATGTACAAACCTTTTTTTGAAATTTTTTAATAGCAAATATGTTAGTTTCATATACCTATATTAAAACTTATAGTGATTTCTAAATTGTTCAAGGTAGTGATTTTAATTTGAAATTTTCAAATAAATCCCAGTTTATGTTTTAAGTCTAATTACATCTTTTTGAAAGGAGCACTCCAAAAGAAAAACAAACAAAAGAAATTTGAAAGGAGCACTCCGAAATTCCAAAGTTGGTAAAAAATGTAAAAAAATTCTTGTAAGTAGTAGTCTTTATTGATTTTCACCCCCAGGTCCACGAAAACCATGGGGGTTTTGCCAGTGGAATAAATTCCAGCCCAAACCATAACAGATGATGGATGTTGGGAATGGCTAATGATACGATCAGAAAGAGGAGGATTTTCTGCCCATATTCGGTCATTCTGATGATTATGATATGCCTCGACTGTGAAAATTTTTTCGTCCGTAAAGAGGATGGGTGGACCTTGGGCGCGCTGGAGTAGCTGCCGGCATCTTTGGACCCTAACTTTCTTCATCTGATCTGTCAGAAGCTGCGCTTTCTGCAGTTTGTAGGGCTGGAGGCCCAGTTCATTTTTGACTATTCGCCGAACTGATGTAGCACTGATCCCGGTCTCGCGTGCGACTCGTCTCATGGAAACCCGGGGATTGCGGTTCACTCGCTTCTTGAGCCTGTACCAGTTTTGCTTAGTGTTCACGGTCCGTGGTCTCCCGCTCCTTTTGAGGTCCTCTAGTGTGCCTTGCTGCCTAGATATAGAAATTAACGATTTCTCTAGAAATAAAAATTACTGGAATTTTTTGATTGTCCAATAGACTGTCCTTTTTGGAATGCCAAGTAGGGTTGAAATCTTGGAGGCGCATGTCCCCTTCTCGGATAGAGTTATTATCGATTGGCGCTGAGTGGACATGATAGTCAATAGAATGGGCTACAAAATAAAAAAAAATGATAAACAATCTCTTCATTAGAAAGAAAGATATGAGCGAAATAAAAGTGTGCAAAGACTTTTGGCTTTGTAAGACTTTGTTAAATTAAAAAATTTTGTAAAAAATTTTAATTTTTGGCTTAAAAAAGGCTGGTTCCGACCGGTTCCGGTTCCGGTCGAAAATCTGGTTCCGGTTCCGTCCTGGTTCCGGCCAGTTCCGGTTCCGGTTTTCGCAAAAAGTTCCGGTTCCGCTTCACCGTACTTTACACAATAAGCGCTCAGCTCTTACCAAAGAAGTGAATAAACAATGTGAAAAATATATAATTGTGTAATAAAAATCTGATGCGAGAGATTTTAAATATTCATTGTTCACATTATGATTCTTTCTAATATCATTTGAAATTGTCTATTAAAAATTTGCTTTTCGACAGTGGTTTACCATTTGATGTGGGTTATGTTCCTGCCATACTTTAATCGCCGGACTTTTTATGGGTTGATTTTATTGAAATTATTTATTTATTTTTTTCTTTTTTTTCATGTTGGTGAAAAAAATCTAGAAATACGAACAAGAACTTCGTGAAGTTCGAAGTTTTTTGTTATTTTTTGAATGTCTTGTGAAATAATTTTCATGGAAATTTTAAAAAAACTAAAAAGGCTAAAAGTTTTTTAAAGTTTTTATAAAAAAATTCCGCCTATGGATACGGTCGACAGCTTCAGATGTTTCTGCAAAATCAAGAAATTTCTGAATTTTTAACAAAATGATGGTTTTTAGTTGTCCTAGACTTAGCATTCTTACTTGTTAATAATATATATTCCCATTGCATTATAGAATTATGGTAGAATCCATAGATAAGTATCAGACAATTTCTTTATGTTAAAAAAGAAAGACAAATCTTAAAGGGCTCAATATGCACAAATTAAATAAATAGTAATGAAAAATAACTTCCAATCAATTTTCTCCCTCATCAAATACAATTGTCAAAATGGTGTATCAAGCACCACAAAAATAAACAAATGGATATAATATGAAAAGAGTGAAAAAGAAAAAACAACATAAAAGTACAACAATGAATATTGAAGGGAACATAACTTTCATCTACAAAATTCCAGGGCTTTCCTAAATGTATCTGTACCATTGATTTCCATAAGCTCTTTTGGGAGTTTATTTCATTGAGAAACAATTCTTATGAAGAAATTCTGTTGAGTGATCTCGTGCTAACTTTTGTTTTTATTATTTAAACAATTTTTGTTTAAAGAAATTCACTCAGAAATACATGTCTTTGGTTGAAAACATCCTATAATTTGATTCCATTTTCCTGACCTGATGATTATGCACTATGACTATTATGCTTATCAATAATTACATATTATACAAAGTACACATGTTATGTCCATTCAGTGACTAATAAGCAATAAGCATATTAGTGTGTTGTCCTTTCATTAGAGAATTTTTTGGACAAATTGATAAACATGTAAATTAAAGCCTGTCTGTACCTTTAAGCATAAATTAAATAATGTGAGCTTTGGCAGCTTATAAAAATCCTATAAGCTATATTAAACATTCATTTTGCTATTCATTTCAACATCTTTTGGGTCCATGTGTGGTCCATGTGCCATTGTAATTAGGTGGAATATGACGCAAATTTGTTATGGATATATTAGACTTAAAAAGAAATAAAAGATATTGAAAAAATATCACCGATTTATGATATAACAATAAGAAAAACCATAATTTAGCTAGCAATAGGAATTTATTTATAAATCTTACGTCGTTTCGGTCAAAATTGCCATAATGGCGTTTCGGCTAAAAGTGCCAAAATGGAAAAGTAGTTTCTAAATGTTGGATATGTGATACATGATTACATGATTCTTCTTGTGATGATATTTTCCATTGTCATTATGTATTTCCTTCTCTCTCTCATTCTAAACCTGAGTCTCACGCCTCCTATATAAGCAAGTCATTTTGTTCATTCTCCGCTCATTCTCTCCTCATTTCTCACTTCCTATCCTTGTCCCTTTATTCTATTGTCATCAATAAACTATTATTCTTCATTGTATCTCTTGGCCTCTTACGACGACCCAAGGATACAACTCGCTCGAGCTGTAGTCGAGCGAGGCCCGTCTGAATCCGTGGTTGCACTGGTCGTCGCACGGCCTGTAGTCGAGCACGTTGTCGCACATACAGTCGTCGAGCCATGCTTCCGAACGTCGGTGGACTTCGTTGCTTCTTCGAATGACATCGGAGCTGGTTTGCGAAGCGGTGAACCCTCGTGCCAAGTCTTGGTACTTCCACGCGGTAGCGCTGCGAACCGTCCACACGTTCAATAATGGTGCCTGGAATCCACGTTGCTTTGCCATTGCTGTAGTTGCGCACTAGAACTGGACTTCCGGCTTTGAACATCGAAGGTTTTGTCTTGCGGAATGTAGAAATAACAGCCTTCTTTTCTTTGCATTGATCGCTGAAGTGCACTGACTTCTTGGGAATTCTTCTGTTTGACTTCTTGGCGTTGCCCTGAGTCGAATCTTCTGACTTCTTCAGAATTGTCCTCTTGGCTTGTACATTGCATACATTCTTTAGCCATGGAAGTAAGTTGAGCATCCGAATCCATGGTGCTCCAACCAGATCTTGAATAATAGTCCTGCAGACGTAAGCATCGAGGTTCTTCACTGTCTTGTCCTCATGCTGTACTTTGCAACTGATCCTGCCATCGATTTTGAATGGTTTGCCGGTGCATTCTTTGGCTTCGATCTTCGCAGGCATCAATGTCGGACGACCGAGCTTTTCCCATGTCTTCATCGTAATAATTGTGACATCAGCTCCTGTGTCGACCTTCATTTTGCATTCAACGTTGTTGATCTTCAGATTCGCTTGAATTGTATCTTCTTCGGAATTTGCAAAGGCTGAACTGACAGTAACCGTGTGAATTGTCGCACTGGACACCTCGGATACTTCACGAACTTCCTTGCTTTGGCATACCGCTTTGATGTGTCCAATCTTCTGACATTGGTGACACATTGCATCTCGGAATTTGCATTCTTCTCGTTTGTGATCAGCATATCCACATGAGAGACAGAATCTGCTGCTGCGGAGCGAAGTTGAACTTCCATTTTTCTGCTCCTTTGCATCGGAATAAACCTGACGATTGATGTTCTTCTTCTTCTGTAGCTTCCATTGCTCTGGATAAGAAGAGACTGCATCGATTGACATCGTCCTTGAAGATTGTGCGAGCATCGTCGCATTTGCCCGAACTGACAGGAATGTTCGGCATTCTTCACGAAGTTTCTTCAACGTGATGGCTTCATTCTTCCTTCGCGCTTCTTCAAGAATCTGCATGCACTTCTGACGTAGATCGTGGTGATCATCACGTAGTGCGGTAATCAGAATAAGGCATTTCAGCTGTTCTTTGCAACACGCTNGGATGCTGTCGGCAAAGTTGGAGTAGTCTTCATTCGACAGTTTGCTGACCAGCAGTCGAACCTTCGTAGCGGAATCCAAGTCCTTTCCATCGTCCTCGAAGAATTTGCCGTACCGTTGGTACCAGGCATTGAATGTACTGCCACATTCTGCATCGTAGACGAATTTCCCGATGCGGTTTTCGAGCGACGAAGCAATTGTTGCATGCTGCGCACTTTGAGCCACCACTTGCTGCACTTGTGGTTGTTGAACACGCTGCTCCAGGAGTTGGGCGACCATGGCTTCGTGACGGATCTGTTGTTCACGCATCGCCTGTGCCTGTTGCTCCAGCATCTGTGTTAAGCGCTCAATGGTTTGGTCTTTGCCGGGTGCCATTTGTCCTTGATTGAATCTTGAATAATCCTTGTAGCTGTCCTTGAATAATCCTTGAGCTTGCTCCTTGAGAATCGTTGCTGACTGCGCCAATTGTTGTATCCTTGGGTCGTCGTAAGAGGCCAAGAGATACAATGAAGAATAATAGTTTATTGATGACAATAGAATAAAGGGACAAGGATAGGAAGTGAGAAATGAGGAGAGAATGAGCGGAGAATGAACAAAATGACTTGCTTATATAGGAGGCGTGAGACTCAGGTTTAGAATGAGAGAGAGAAGGAAATACATAATGACAATGGAAAATATCATCACAAGAAGAATCATGTAATCATGTATCACATATCCAACACTAAATTTTCGTGATCGCCCCATTACATTTTATTAAAAAAGTCAAAGATTCACGTAATTCCAACGGACATTTCGTCTGTTGGAGATTTAGGGGTGCAGCGCTCTTTTTCACCTGTGCTACATAAATATATAAGGTACGGGATGGGAGCAAGAAAAGCGGAATAATGTGCATGACAGACAGTTAGAAAAAAAGTGCAGAAGAATCGCATCGAGAAAAAATATTCAAATCAAAACCCGATTCGTAGGGGTGCATTTTGAAATGCGGGTAAATTGCGGGTACCCGCGGGTATAAGGTGATACCCGTTCCCGGCCCGTAACCGTCCATTTTTCTAAAATCATATCCGTTACCCGCCCGTTACCCGCGGGTACCCGGGTATTCATGCAAAGCCCTGACTAAAAGCCGAATTGCCGTGGAAAGGAATTTACTTTACCGTGATAAAATTAATGGCTATTTCAAATTTAACATGTCTAATTAATTAATATCGAGTTAATAAATATTAACTATACATTTTTTCTTATATGTGATAATATTTACAGAATAAACGTGAAAGCACAAAAATTTAAAAGGCTTTTGTGTCATGAAACGCTTGGTTCTACAGTGATTGTGGCCGAACTCCGTTAAAAAGGAACTTACTCTGTTATTATGAATTTTATGCCCGATACTTTCAACTCGATAATGAAAAAGGCTGAATTTTAATTGAGTTGAGATTTGGAGATTTGCGATATTCTTGCTCCAAAATCCCGGGAACATTTTTTTCACAGGGTCAATTGTTGGTTTCATCCAGTGCGCTGCTTATTGTAAGTAATAAAAATGGATTATGCATGAGGTGCAATAATGTATTAAATAATATATTATATTAATAATATAATAAATTAATAATATATTAAATAATATATATTAACTAATATATAAAAAATTACATCAAAAACATCTACATATTAAACATTTAAATTCTTCTGAAATGAACAGAAGTCTTCAATAGAAATCTTTTAAACAAATTTTTCTTAAGAAATACTCGAAAATATTGAAAAACTTTCTCCGGCGGCCCCTATCAGGGCCGCCGACACAACTAATACTGTATGTTGGTTACGAGTTGCTGACCCTTAAATCAAATCAACAACCCTTAAAATAAAAATTGCATAAATTTTAACAACAACTATTTAATGTCATCCTTTTTGGATTTTGAAAAAATTGATCTTAATTTTGCAAAAAAAGGTATTATTTTCAACATTTTTCTGGTGGTCCATAGGCGCCAAAGTGGTTATTTCGTGGATTTTTTTGGCGCCAGTGACCATAATTTTTTGTCCAAGTGACCAATCAAATGAACTTTGGCTCATTTGTAGCTAACATATAGGGCTTAATTTTTAATTGACCGGTCGGCGCCAAACTGCTTCCATAAAATGGCTTAAGTTTCAGAGGAAAATGAAAATACACCCCTAAAAACCCCGTAAAAATGAACCTTTCAAAATTTCCCTCAGCACTCGTACCCCCTCCAGCCGAAATCCTAGATTCTCCCATGCCTATATGTTAGCTTAAATAAGAAATTTTTCTTTTTCAAATTTAGTCCTTGAGTTTTTTGAAAAAAACCAAAATTATTATAGGCTTAGGATCTTTAAAAAATTTTTTGAAATTTTTGATTTTGAAAACCCCGCGAAAATCTGTACCCGTCCCCGCGAGGGTCGTCAGTCCCCTTTCCCGCGATGACGGGAATTTTTATATTAATGTTTGTTCGAGCGGTGCGTTTATTTTCCCTGACCTTGTTGCAAATCATAATAAAAATAAAATTCCTGTTTTTTTCGCTATGAGTTGTAGTATTTAAATGATCAGGATCAGGGTTTTGCACGGGTACAAATTTCGTACCCGTACCCAATTATACCCGCGCGACCGATACCCGGACCCGTTTCATACCACCCGCATTTTACCCGCATATTGGGGAAAATTTAAAAAATTCTAAAAATTTAATAAAACTGTTTTCAAAGGTCGATTTTAAATGAAAGGTATAAAGCTTCGTAAAAATGATCAAATTTTATTCAAAGAATCGGCCAACATAGGTTTTGAAACATTTTCATCGGTCAAACGAAATCGTTGCTCATCCATCACAAAATGAAACTGACTGGGAAACCGAACTCTTCTATGCTCGATGAACTTGCTCATACATGAGCAAGGTGTCCCGACTATTCCCAAATTGTTACCCCTATAAAAAATTTTTTTGGATCATTTTGGGTGAGGGTCTCTGGCGAGCATACATTAAAAAAATGGGAGGGGGGGGTCGGCCAATCCTCTTGCGAGCGATGGTGGGGGGGGGGGGGGG
>LDKF01000954.1:19356-49529 GCA_001026735.1 Rotylenchulus reniformis
ATTACAATTTATTCAAACTGCTTAACTTTTTTAACTCACGTTTTATTGCGGGCCAAAGCCCTCGCATCGGCAATGAACCAGAAAGTTGGGTAGATCTCCAAAACCTCATCTTTCTTCAAGTCCGCTTCCCCCTGAATTTAATAAATTATTCAATTCATTATTATTATTATCCATTACTATTTTATCCAAATAATACCATTAATAGGGTAGGGATGTTCGAAAGTCAAATTTTCCCGAGACTCGAGAACCGAGATCGAGACCCAGAAATGGGCCCGAGACCGAGAAATGACCTCGAGAGTCGAGACCGAGAAATCAGGAAATTTTTATTTTTGCTTGAAAATGCCCATAAATTTTCAGTTATTCAAAGTTAAAATGAAAATGAAAGGACCAGCGGGAAAAAATTGTGAAATTTGGCCATTTTTCCTAAAGAAATTAGTGTAAGGAAGGAGCTGGCTGGACGGTTAAAACGCTTATGGCAGGGGTTGATAAGATCCACAAGAGAGAAGGGCAAATGCACCCCGGTAACTCAGACGGTAAGAGCATCGGTTCTGTGGTGAGAGGAAAAGCGCTAATCTGATCGCCTCACCGGAGATCGTGTGGTTCGATTCCCGCCCGGGGTTAACATTTTGCCCAACTCTTACATTAGTTTAGTATTTTTTTTTGCTTTTTTATTAAAGAAATTTATTGAATTTTAGGGTGTAGCGGCCTCGATAAAAGCGACCGTAAAAAATTTCTAAATTTAAGGGCCATTCCATTGGAAAATTTTGAAAAATTTGACCAAAAAATATGAATTTCTTTAAGAAAAATGATCTTTTAATTTTATTTTTTAATTCACTCATTAAGCCAGGGGTCGGATAGGTTCTTAAAGGAGAAATTTTTTCGTTTTTAAGCATTAAAGCCTTTTATTATTTTATCAAAGCGAAAATAACTCAAAGTTATGCACAATTATATTTGAAACAGAGAAAGAGAATAACCGTTTTTTTATGTTCTCTGCAGGAAATTCAAATGCTGTATTTACACCCTAATTATTTTCTCTGCTTGTGCCTTATGATAACAAATAAAGAGAATAAGGAAATAGTACATTGAACATAGAAATTTTAAAACAATCGCTTCGATAATTTAAGGAAAAATTTCATACTACAATAAATACGAAAACATCGGGCCTGTATTTGTAAGATTTGTTCTTATCTTGGAAGTCTTAATCTTACAAATTTTAAATGTTCTCTTGTTGCAGATTTATTCTTATTTTCGACCTCTCCTTATTTTGTCCTGATTTTCATTTTTTATTGAATTCCATTAAAAATGGCCAATTTTCTTAAGAAAGGAGATCTAAATTTTTGAAATTTTCTCCGGCTGCTGTCGGGACCGCCGGCACATCAATGATGTTCTTATTTTGAAATTTTTCAGATCCGACCCCTGCATTAAGCATCGGGGGCAATTAGAGAATATTATTGAGATTTAGCTCTTTTTTGTTTTGAAACTTTTTTGCTAAGTTTTTTTGGGAAAAATTTCTCTATATTGAAGGGCCGCCGGGGAAAATTTTGCAATTTTAGATTATTCCTTATGAAAGTTGGTCAAATTTTTTCCAAATTTTCGTAGAAAATCCCAGAATATCCAGTGTAAAAAAGTCTCTTTTCCGAGAATCAAAACTCGAGATCGAGATCGAGGCCGAGACCCTAAAAATTAGAGAAAAATCTCGACTCAAAAGTTGAGGGAGTCGAGACCGAGAATCTCGAATGTCTCTATAATAGGGCTCGGAATTTTAGACAAAAGCCTTTTTGCCGACTCAAAATAACCCAAAACCCGTGTGAAATGCATTTTAACAAATCTTAACCCTCCAAAATCGAACTTAAGGAGCAAATTAAATTTGATTACGACCCTGATTAAGCCCTACTTTTTTTAGCAAAAATTACATGAGTTGGATTCTTTCCGACAGTTCACAGGCCTTGGATTCTTCCAAAAATTTTAAAAATTAAAAAAATTTAATAGAATCAATATTTTTTTGCTGAAAAGGAGCAAAATTTTGGCTTTTTAAATTTTATAAAGAATATTATTTGTTAAATTAAAAATTTCGTAAAAATTTTTAATTTTTAGCTTAAAAGTCTGGTTCCGACCCGTTTCGGTCAAAAATTTGGTTCGGGTTCCGTGTTCTGTTTTTCCTGGTTCCGTTCCGGTTTTTGTTAAAAAGCTACGGTTCCGTACAACCCTATTTAAAACTTTGATTTTTGATCATTTACATTTTCTATTGAATAGACCTCTCATAAAACTATTCAAAACGCATTTAAAAACAATAAATGATTTTTTAAAAATTAAAAGCATTTTGTTAATTTGGTTTCTAACATATTTGACGTTTGAACTTCTTTTGGGACATTTATTTTTTTTTTGTACTTTAATAATGTTCGGGGCATTGCCGCCGAGTTTGAATGTGAAATTGGCGTTATGCCGATCGATATTGGATCTATTGACATCCAAATAATTCCCTTCCATTCCCATTTCCCCATTCATTCATTTTCACCATTTTTATGCATTCCCCGAATACCAATAATATTGTTCTCCCACTTTTAGGTCCACTCTTATTATTCCAATTATTTATTTGTGCTTGGACTTCATTCAATAAACTACACTCATCGCCATAATGAATCTTTCAGAAAACAGTAGGATTCAAAAAAAAAACTATATCTTGAAGCGAAATTTTTTGAGTGTGGACGTAGTCTTTCTCTTTGTCTTTACACGTCTGTTTGGACGTAATGTCTTTTATTAGTCTCTAAATGCCAAAGGAAAATAATCCACATAATTTCGTTTTAAAATATAGATTTTTAAACGGGTTGAAAGATTCTTTATGGCAAAACCTGTATTTGACATTTTCGTCTTTATTGGATTGAAAGACACAACAAAAATTTTATTGGGTTTTACGTATTTTTCTTTCGCTTTAAGCGCTTTTAATATTAAAAATTTATAGCGATAATCAGCAAATGGATAAACCTTCTTCATAACAGTAGTTGATTTCATGGTCGGCGTTGAACGACGAGTAGAACGAGAATAGGCACGTGTAGTTGTCACCTTACAAATTGTTAGATTAATTGTTGTCAAAATTTTCAAGAAAAAATTATTGTCTAAGAAAAATTTTCACATTGAATATGATAAGTTAAAATCGCATCTTTTAATAATTAAATAAAGCCAATTTTGGAACCTCACTTCGGGATTAGTATATAGTTATTTTTATGTGTTTTGCATTAATTTTTTATGCCTAGAATTTCGACTCCTTCAAAATTTCTGACTGGCAATGTTAGTATCAATAAGGCTGTGCTGATTAAGCTAGGATAAGCGGTATCACAATAATACATTACTACTAATTTGGATGATAATTGTTAGCGACTAATCCCTTCACAAAATTATGCGAAAAGGATTTTGATAATTGATTACTAGCTTGTCAACAAGGATACTATTATGTATACCAGGGTTGCGACGGGTAACCCGAAACCCGTTACCCGAAACCCGAAACCCGGCTTTTTTTCCGACCCGAAACCCGAAACCCGACCCGACGATTTTTGGCCCAACCCGAACCGAAACCCGACTTTTGCGAGTGAAAAATTATTATTTTTTATTAAATGGTAGATAGTATCATATTCAATTTTATTGATTTTTGGCATTATGTATGCGATGAAGCACTTTTTTNAGTTATTTTTATGTGTTTTGCATTAATTTTTTATGCCTAGAATTTCGACTCCTTCAAAATTTCTGACTGGCAATGTTAGTATCAATAAGGCTGTGCTGATTAAGCTAGGATAAGCGGTATCACAATAATACATTACTACTAATTTGGATGATAATTGTTAGCGACTAATCCCTTCACAAAATTATGCGAAAAGGATTTTGATAATTGATTACTAGCTTGTCAACAAGGATACTATTATGTATACCTTAATGTTTGTTTTTAAATTGTACCGAATTACCTGTATTGTTTTTTTTTTATTTTTCAATCCTATTTCAGAAGGGGGTCTTTTACAGGGAGGACACTTAATACAGAAAATACGGTAACTATTGAATCAAAATCTCATTATGTCATAAATATAGAATTATAATAAATTTTGGCCATATCAATTTTCTACTGGCGGAGAATGGCATAAAATTACGCATAAAAACGCATTTTGCATATTATTCGCATTTTTAAGGAACATTTTTAAGGTTTCTAATATAGTATGTACTTTTACATTTTAAGACCTTTTGAGAATTTTATTTTTTTGTTATCTTATTGTACTTTGGTCAGTTTATAGCCTTTTTAAGAATTTAATTTCTGCTTTTTTGGATTAGATTTATAGCAATAATAAGCAATTGAATAAACCTTCGTCGTAACAATGGTTGATTTGGTAGTCGGTGTTGAGCGACGAGTAGAATGGGAGGAGGCACGTGTAGTTGGCACCTTAGATCAAATATTTATTATTATTTTAAACCAAAAAAGAATTTACTTTTTCACCGCAGGTTAAACTTTTTGACACATTCTGAAAAGTGAAAAGATTCAAATTGAAGAAAAAAACAAATTTTGGCAACTTTTTATTGGAGCTATGCTAGGGCGTTAAAAAAATCACGTTAAAAGCGAATTTTGCTATAATTCTTCAATTTTTAACAGGATGGGCTAACTTTAAAAATCAATTAATTGTACCTGGAAAATTATTTTAAGCATATTACTTTTTTTTTGCTAATTTTTCCAAAATTTTTTTTAATTGCAAGTAAATTGGAATATAAGATTTTAATTTAAATTTGACTCTTTGTTTAGCATTCAGCAGCCATTTTGGAAAGGAGAAATTAAAGCCATTTGCAAGTATTATTTTTTGACAGTATTTTTTGCACAGAATTTTCCTTTGTTGGTTTTTCGATAGATATAATAAAAAAAAAATAATAAATTTAATTCGATCAACAAATTTCAAATATTTTGCTTATAGATCATAAAGCTAATTGGAACGATATATCTGAATTGGTGGAATCGGATGGTCGTCCCTGACAAATTCTAATCCCAAAAATTGAGATTAGAATTTCCCAATTTTCTAATAATGCTATAAATTCGCTTAATAATTAGTACTCTATACTTTTTGTTCCCGAAATATTTCATGTGTATCGAATGAACGAAAATGCGATTTTAGGGTTCCATTTTTTAATTTTTTTTTAGAATTTTTCTGGAATGCTCATCCGATAAAAATTGTCATTTATTGGATCTTACCGAAAATTCGACGGTCCAAGGACATTGCCAAAAATATGTGAATTGCCCGTTCTTTGTCGCATTGGGTGCAAGCATGTCCAGTCCCAAGTACCAAATTGGTCCAAAGTCATCTACATACGGCATCTGATGATCATCCCACATTGTTGGATTGACGAATTCTCCTCCAAGCTTATACACATCATCGCAGGGGGTTTTATCTGAATGTCGCCAAATACTAAGTAAGTCAAATTTAGTTGATTTATTAAAAAATTAATTATTATGGAATCAAAAAATTTTTAAAAAATTCTTGTAAAATTAGGGAAATTGTGAAATTAGGCATTTGATAATTTCTAAAGGATTTCAATCTTCAACAATAAATTGCTCAACTAATACGAGTATTATTTAACGGAAAATGTTAAAAATGATTTTTTTTGGATTTATTATAGTGGACCGACCAGTGTTGGTAAAATCAGAAATTAAATCTAAGGTTCTAGCTCCGGCTCCGGGGTACAAAAAATTTAGCTCCGGCTCCGGGCTCTGGCTGTGGATCAGAATCTCGAGAAATTTCAAAAAATTTTGAGCAAAAAATCGATGGGATGCATTTTTAGCAGAGAAATGCATGGGATTCAACACTATTTCTTTTACCTGCGCATCCCAACAAAGACGATAGCAGTGAAGCCCCTCCCCTCAAGTGAATTCCAAACCGCCGGTCGTTGCTCTCCATCGGGCACGAAAAACTGAATTGTTCGAATAAAAATTTTTTTAAAAATTTTTTTACCTCTCCTTATCGAAGGATGTCTTGATGTTCAGCTGATCTCCTTGGAAATTGATCAACAGTCCATTGTGGCCGGTCATTTTTCGGCATTCGGCAAAATTTTCGTTTCCCTGGTCGATCAATTGAAAGCGTCGGCTGGCTTTGGCATTTCCATTGAAGTTGAGCATCTTGCTCGGATAGCAAATGAGGAGCCGTCGGAAAAATTATATACGATTTGGATATTTTTAGATTAAAGTTAATTCGATGCAATTCACACCTAATTTGATTTATTTACATAACTTATATTTTTTGCATAATAATTAATAATGCAAAAACGTATAAAAGATCTATTTCGGGGGGTTTAGTACCAAATACCAATTTGGGGTAAAAATCTAAAATGGTTATTTATTTTTTGGTTTTTTTAAATCCAACCCTAATGATCATGTAAAATTTTTCATGCTTTGATAAGCCATGCGAGAAACCGTGTCTTCATTGTCCAAAAAGTGCGCTTGTCCTGGATCGTTAAAAAGTGCTAATGGAGGCGAAAAATCAAATTTAATGAAAACTTGCTATTTTGAGTTGACATTTCTTGTCGAAACATCAAAAATTGCCACCCTATAAATTTAATTAAAATCTATATTTTTGGTCAAATTTTTGCTCTATTTCTACGTTAAATGGCTGAGAAATTCGTGATGACACCAACCCTTGCCCATCACCACAGGTCTTTTCACGGCGAATTTCCAGGAAGATGTCATTGTCTCCATTGCTGATGTTCAAACTCAAATGCCTTTAAATAAATATATAAAATTTTTAATCTTTTACCCCGAAACTTTAATTGACTCGATTTATCTTATTTATCCCGGAAATTATCCTGGAAATAAGACACTTTGACTCTGGCCGATTTGATGACAAGAATCCCAAACCATGGGGATTGGAAAAACCAATTTATATCATTTTTCTCAAAATTTGAAATGACCCAATTTTCCCTAGAATTGTCCTAATTAACCCATTTTATCAATTTATTTTATCAAACGGCTCAATTTTTAAATTTTTACTACTAAAATTATTTTATATCATTTTTCTCAACAATAACTCTGCTTTTTCAGGATGAGAACTTAAATTGTATGACAATTTATTTGTAAATCAAACTAATAAATTCCATAAAGTTGATCGCTTAATTATTTTTAAAAAGCTTACTTTTGCTTATCGGCATCAATACATGGGGTTGGGTTAGGGATAAGGACGATAAGGAGGAAGGGGAGGAAAAGAAAATTGATCCGGGACATTCCCTGATCAAATTCTGAAAAATCGAATTTAGTTGAACACAATCTCCGCTACAAAATTATGAAAAACGAAGGAAAAAAATTTTAATTTAAAAAATTAAATTTAGTATAAAAACTGATTCGATATCGGCTAGCCGATTTCGAATTCGACTGGATTCGAAAACATATAGATCATCAATTTGATGTAATATTTGGTGCTAGGGCGTTAAAAAAGTGACAAATGCAAAATTTTGGTCGAAAACTTTTTTGTTAGACTTGTTAGATAAAAAGTATAAAAGGCAAAATTGTTCAGAATTTTATGCTGATTCGATATTTTTAATTTTTCGGTATTTCGCGGAAAAGTTCGAACTTTCGAAATATTAAAAATACCATTCGAATCAACATAAAATAAAACAACTTTGCCTTTTATGCATTTGGCACTTTTTTATCGCCCTAGCACCGTAATATTTTTGGGTCAATACTTTTTTATTTACCGCTTGATAATTGAATTAGTTTTTCAAAATTCAAAATATTGCCTAAATTCGGATGTTTTTCCATGTTTTAAAGACTTTTGAGTTGTTCTCTGAATACCAGTCGTAATTTAATAATTTTTGTTTGGTACTCATCAGAAAAACTAAAGCATATTATATTGTACGATTTATGAAAAAGTAAAACAAGAGAACGAATAAAATTTTCACAAATTGTTGGCCAAATTGGCTGATAGATCCAAAAAATTTGCTCAATTTTAGTGAATCATCATCATCAAAAGTAAAGGAACAGAGAGGGGGCGGTTTATGGAATGTAAAAGGGGTAAAACTGTCAGTTATACAGAAGCTTACCCTACAGTACACAATTATCTTACGGTAGTGCAATCTTTTCTTTGAAATTTTTGACATTTCACTTCTTATAAGAAATCTCCATTTTAAAGCCAAAAAATGAAAAAAATTTTTTCCAAAATCTACTAAAACTTTCAAAATTTCTCTAAAAATGCCACTTTTAGAGGGTGTCAATTTTAATTGCTCAATAAAAAACATAATAAGCTTCTAGGCGTCATATTATGGAAAAGGATGGATGCTATCAAACTCAATGGAAAATTATAATTCAAACAATTTTTCAAACGGTTTATTGAAACTCAAACTTCTACCCCGTCCTTGACAGGTTTACGGCCAATATAGCATTTTTAACATCAAGTAAGATGAAGTAACGTCAAAAAAAATCACAAACCGAAAAAGAACCGAAAATGGAATCTTACACTGGTAACAATATCAAAAATCGACTGGCAATATTGGTGCCTCCACTCCGTCCCTGACAGGCGTGCGGAAAAAGGCCGCCTTCCGGTTCCGGAAGATGGAGTCATAGAATAAAAAAAAGAAATAAATTTGTTTAAATGCTAAAATTATCATGTAAATTTTTTTCTCAAAATATAATTCATAGCAATTCTTACAGAATGTAGAGAATAATTAATATAAGCTGAAAATCAAAGATCAAATATTTATATAAAAAGCAATCAATTTATTAAAAACTGGAATCATTTTTTAACAAATTTAATTTTAGGAATTTTTTAGCTTTTCCTAAAAAGCGTCTATTTCCGCCCTATGCTTTATTATATTTTTTAAAATTTTTATTCATAAAATAAATGTCTTGAAACGGAGCCAGTGTTCATGTTTGTGCAATAAATTAACTTTCAAGTTATTTAATGTATGAATTAAGCGATTTTATGGGTTCGAATGAGCAAATATTCTCGAGTAAATTATTTTCAAGTATTATGCGATTAGGCCTCAGAAAATAACATCATTTGGATTTCTAATCTTCTAAAAGGATTTAAATGTTTTTATTCAAAATGTTAATTTTTGACACTCTAATCAAGGACCTCGAAATATCAAGTCTAAAATAATTCAAAAGAGTCCAATTTTGAAATTTTTTGGAGAAAAATTTCAAGAAAAAGTGACAAATTCTTTACAAAATCACAACTATTTATGAAAATTTTCTCCGGCGATCACCCCCAAAATCATTAAATTTAAAGATAAATTCCACCAAAAATTCAAATAATTACAAATTTTCCTTTAGAAAAAGGCTTAATTTTTCACAATTTTATTCTCGACTCCTATCTGGACCTCCAGAGGAAAATTCCAGAATTCCACAGCTTTCTTTTTTATGAAACTGAACTTTATTATGAAAATTATCTTAAAAATGGAATCATTTTTTAACAATCTTATTTTTTCAACTTTTAAAATTTTTATTGCATTATTAAAAAATTCCAAAAACTATGAAAAACTATCTTCCGGGGTGGAAGGAAAACCGGCGAAACCGAAAACCTTGGCACAAAAATTTGCATTGAATGTCCAAGTACCTTAATTGGACTCCTAAGAACCGAATTGTAGACTAGACACACAAAATAAATATAGAAAAAAGAGTAAAAATGGTTTATTCATAAGTTAATATTCGTTTTGTTAAAAATACATTACAAATAACAATTAATATTCTGATTTGAATAGTTGCTAACTTGTAGGGAGGAAACAAAGGGTCTCCAAAAAGGGAACTCACGGGCTACTTGGATCCGACTTTTAGCATTAGGTCGAGGTGACTTAGAAAAGATCGAAAGGAATACGTGCTACTTAAATTAAATCTGGTGATCTGTTGGCGCATTAACTCCATTTCTTGGTCAGTGATCACATAATTATGAAATTGAACTCGCAATTTTTGCCAAGAGTAGAATGACACCATGGATGTACATCCGGAACAAGAGGTTTGGTGGCAGGCCATTTGGTGGCGGCCAGTTGGTGGCGAAGTCTGGAAGGAAGAAATATCATGAATTCCTTCTATGCCATGTGACGCCTTTATCAAGTCGGCGCCACCAACTTAGAAGACGGCGCCATCGATTTAGAAGACGGCGCCATCAAATTAAAAGCCGGTGCTATTAGTTTAGAAGTCGGCGCCTTCAATTAAAAGCAATTTAGAAGCCGGGGCCATCAATTTAGAACTTTTAAATTTAAAGTGCCGAGTTAAGAAATAAAGACATAGAGGGCATTAATGATATTTCTTCCTTCCAGACTTCGCCACCAAGTGGCCCGCCATCAAATGGCCCGCCACCAAACGGGGTGTACCGTGTACATCAGTATGAACCTATAGATTAAAAACAATCTTGGCAAATCCAATTGATTCTCTTTAAATTGGAATTTAAGTAATTGATATACACCTAAAAAACGAAACTTAATAATAAGTAATTTACTTAAATAATAAGTATATAACCAAGTAAATAAATGGCTAGTCATTATGCAAATAGTGCGTTCCCTCACAAAATAAAATTACTGTAAATTAGAGAAGATACAAAAATTCTTTATACGAAAAAGCCTTTTTCTAGATGTGGATTGGCTAAACGCTCTTAAGAAGTATATGTGGCCTTAAAAGGTTAAATATTAGGAGAGATATAGGGGATCTTGCTATGATTCATAAAATGATATAAAGTCGATATTAGTTTACAAGAATAATTCATTCAAACTAAAAGAGCTTGACGAAAATTATATTTTTTCAAAAAGGCGATTTAATAATAAAACTCAGCAGAATTTCTTCATAAGAATTGTTTCTCAATGGAATAAGCTCCCAAAAGAGGTTATGAAATCAATAGCAAAGATACATTTAGAAAGGGCATGGAAATTTCAGATTTTGGCGGTGTGGGTTAATTCCCCTTCAATATTCATTTTTGTACTTTTTTTTTGTTTTGCTCTTTTCCCCTCTATTTTATTTGTATGATTCTTGATACAGTACTACGACAATTGTATTTTCTTCACCACTATCATTATAGTAAATTTAGCTCGAATTGTCTTTAAAAATCAATACACTTTCATCCAGAACTTTTTGCTAGTGGCGATGTTTACGTTACTTTTTTTAGGATTGAGCGGGACAAGGATCCCGGCCAATCCTCGAGATCGGGATTTGCTAGAGTCGATCCCGAGCTCGAATATCCCGAAAGCTGATCAGGATCCTTAATCCGAAATTCCGTTTCATTATCCCGAAATCTTGAGTAATATAGGGATTTGAAAAAGCCATAAAGATTCAAAAATCATACAGCACTCACCTATTGAGCCGTCTTTCCTATTATTTTTCTATGTAATTTTAATTGTTTCTATATTTTAGCCTTAATTTTGAAATTTGCTTTAAAAAATAGAAAAAAGTTATAAATGAAAGGGTACACGGGGGCGGTCGCGAACTGTCCCATGGGACACTTCGCGACCAACTATTGATGGTCAAGAAGTGGGACGGTCACTTCGCGACCGGGTCGTGGAGTGGTTTGGTCGCGAAGTGGGTAGCGTTAATCTATTATTTAAAAAAAACTTAAATTAAAGTATTTCCCAAAAAAACAAAATTTCATCATTGCGCGACCCATAGAAAATCAAAATAAATAGATGATAAATAAATATGATAAAAATTTAATCGAAATTTTACTAACGTTCACCGCAAAAAAATAGTTAATCGTTAAATGTTAACCTATTTGTTCCGAAATGTTTTATATTTTTTCTGCAAAGATTCATTGTTCCTTTGTCTAACCTAGAATATAGGTTAGGATTTAAGTCAGTATATCCATTTATTATTTTGTGAGTTAGTACAAGATCAAAAATCTTCCTACGTTCTTCTAATTTAGTTAACTAAAAAATTTCAAGTCTTTTTTAATATGGGGCAGAAGTTAGTCGACATTTTTTGAACGCTATTTTAGTAAAGTATTTTTGGCCTTTTTCTAAGGTATTTAGGATTCCGAATTTCAGGTGAATACTCAAGTAATGGACGAACATACGTTACATATATTCTGCATCAAGTTTTTATGCGTCTAGCTTTAAGAATTTTGAATAAAGTCCGCATTCCAAGAAATGCTGACTTATTAGTGATTTTTGTAAAATGTTCTGAAAAAGTTAGTTTGTCATACATTATTATTTCTAAATCTCTTATTGATTCAACTAGTTGATAATTATATTATTTAATTTGTATTGTTCTTTACTATTATTTTTACTAGGGTAGCACGGAACCGGGACTTTTCGCAAAAACCGAGACCGGGACTGACCGGGACTAGGAAAACCGGGATCGGGACCGGGACCAGATTTTAAACCGGGACCGAGACCGGGACCGGGACTGACCGGGACCAGCCTTTAGTCCAAAAATTTTAAAAAACCAAATTTTTTAACAAATTTTTTTAAACAAAAAAAAATATTTAAAAATATGTAGAAAAGTATACCCAATTTTTTAGTCTGAAAAATTTCAGTGTAAAATTGGAATTTTCACATTTTTTTGAAAATTCAAAAATCAGGAAAAATAATAATGACAGAGATCGAAAATCAGAACCAATCTAACAAAAATCTGACTATGAAGAATCCAAAGGCAATAAATTTTTTTATTCACCCATGAAAATTTTCAAATTCGATTCCTTAGAAGATTTATTTTAGTAAGAAATTACATCTTATATATCTAAAAAAATACGCATAATTTTCTTTAATGTAAAAAATTAAAGAGAGAAGAAGAAGAGCGGAGGAGATAGATATATATAAGAGTATGTAGAAAGAATATCATATTGATAATAATTGGAGGGGGCAGGAAAATTTTGCATTTTAGGACGGAAAAATCAGGTTTGTTAAGGAATTTTCACCAATTTAACCTCATATTTTGTTAAAATTTTTGGCAAAAATGCCATTCTTAGGGGTGCATTTTCAGTCCCGGTCAGTCCCGGCCTCAAAAAACCGGAACCGGGACTCTGGTCCCGGGGTGACTGGAAGTCCCGGACCGGTCCCGGTCTCGGTCCCGGTTCCGTGCTACCCTAGTCATAACCATATATATTTAATTTTTAATTGAAATAATGTATATAAAGTTAAATTTGAAGGGATCCTGAAATGCCAAATCAAGCATGATTTGGTAAAAATCTCTTTGTTTTCTGGTCGTAATGAAAGTGTTAATTTAATATTTATTTATAAAGGAAGTTTGTCACATCATGAATATTTATATATGCGAAATTGCTGTATAATTTGCATATAAAAGCTAAGAACCCACTCTCTAATGTCCAGAAATATTCATTTAAATTGCTATATGAATATAAATTAAAAAAACAATTATTATCTAAACAAATATTATTTTATCTAAAAATATTATTTTAAAATGATCAAATTTTAATAATTATTTTGTAAAAAAATCTTATAGCATTTGTATTAATAATTTCAGTCTAATTAATTAAAAATGATGTATACTTTAAATTATTAACAAATTTATTTGAATTTTTTATACTAAATTTTTTTTATAATTTTATAATCAGAATTTGTATATTCTAAATAAAATTAGTTTTTCACTAAGAATATATATGAATAATATCTTTTTCTAATATAAATTTTTTTTAACTAATTATTCTTAATGGTATTTAATATTTCCTTATAAAAGATGTTAATATTTAAATTGAATATTTTGTTTCTTTTTCTGTTCATTGGCGGGAATATATGTAAGGTTTAATTTTTCAAATTTTTTATTTTATATGTATGAATTATTCTATAATATTAATTTGGAGGACATTAGATTATAGAATTAAATTGATTATTATTGGAATAAAATTTTATGATTTTAACGCCTTCATTATAATTTTATACAAATTTTCTAATAAAAATGTATGCTCTTTCCAATAAAGTCCTCTCACAATCAAGAATGCTAAAAGCATTAAAAATGTAAAAATACAAAATCATTTACGGTATGAAACAATATGTAAAAAATATATTGTGAATTTTGTTTAGGATCTAATGATGTTTGATATTATTTTTTCATTTTATACCAGGATACATAGGTTATCTTTAAAAGAATCTCATGAAATATTCAAAAGTATTAAAGGCTAATTTTTACGACATTCTGGCAATGAAGAATAACAATCAATTAATTTCCTGATTACTAGAGCATAGATAATATAAATTCATTTTTTTCTTTAAATGAAATCATAATGAATATTTCTTTAAATTTATTTTTTTATTTAGATTCAAAGGGAGAAGAAAGTGATCAGAAGTTGGAGAAAGTTGAGCGTTGGATTCGGTACAGTCTCCATGCAAAAAGATGGCATTGGGACATTCGAAGCAGTCGACTACAAGAGAATTTTGAGTATTTTGTGCCAACCGAGGAAGAGGAGGACGATGTATTTAGGGATTTCTAATTAATTTTAAATTTGTCGTTTTTATTCAGAATCGATCAAAAGGATACCCATTTTTCAATGCATTTGTAAGCGGGAAATGTCTTGAATCAGTTAAGGTATGTCATATAAAGCAGTAAAATAAGAAAATAATCAGTAATAAGAAAATAAAAGCAAAACATCTTAGAAAATGATTATAAAAAATATATCAATTAATAATTTTTAATGCTAGCCAAATAGAATAATAGAAAAATTTTGCGATAATATATGAGGCACTTATGGAGTTTATGGCCACTTTTTCGAAATCATCAAACATATATTTTCCTTCAAACCATCTAAAAATAACTTCCCTGGGATAATTTTTGATGCTGTGAATCCGATTCTGACGTTCTTTTTGACGAAATGCGCCATCTGAGGTCACCTTTACATTGACGTCAAAAAAATATTAAAACTAATTTTTTCCTCATCTAAAAACAATTTCCCTGTGGTAATTTTTGATGCCGAATCCAATTCTGACGTCTATTTTGACCTGACGTCACATTTTTATGTTGACCCAAAAATGCATGTAGAATTCGCAACAACTCGCGGTCGGGGAGCTTCCCCAGGTTGTCGCGGGGATTTTTGAAGTCAGAGTCAAAAAATAACGTCAGATGATGTAGAAAGTCAAAATAGAGTCAGAATTAAATTCAGCGTCAAAAATTACCCATATTATGTCGTTTTTAATTTATTTTAAGAGGAAAACATATTTTTGAAAAATTTCGCAAAAATGAACACGTAAAACTCCATAATTAGCATATATGGAATAAACATCTTTCTAGTTTGAAAAAGTTTTGAGTGAAAGGGATAATTTCAAATGGAAATGGAAAGTACCTGAACAATGCACAAAGATAAGATGTCCGCCATGGAAAAGTGTCCTAAGCAACCTTTTGAATTGGTTAGATGTGGACTTCTATTCCCCAAGTTTTATGACTGATGAAGAACAGTATTACGAGCAATATTTGAGGGGATTTTTTGGTTATGAATCTGATAAAGTGCCAAATTGGATGAGAACCCTTTTGAAGATTAGCGATCTGATTGGATGGCTTCACTTTTGGGCCTTCGATGAGTTTATCAAGGTTTAAAAATAATTTTTTTACAGTTACCGAAAAAAAGCTTTAGTGGAAAATGCGTCAGTATTTATTTTAACTTAAAGTAAAAATAAATAATATATTAATTTTAAAATCAAAAAATGTATTTAAAATTAAAGAATTGTATTAAGGTCTGTTTCAAAATTATAAGGCCATCTGAATTTTGGTAGTTGATCCAGTTCCAGCAGTCCGATCAAGCTGAAATAATTTGGGAAACTATTAAGAATCGCGAAAGTTAACACTGAAAAATCATTTATAGAATTTTTTATGATTTTTTCTTCAAATTTGTCCTGTTCCAAAATTATAAGAACACTTTTAAAAGCGGCCCAATTATTTATTTTGTAAAAATTCATACAAATTAATATAGAATAGCTGATCATTTAATGCTATAAAACAAACCCGATTCAATAGTTGCTTCATAGATAGCTGGGTACCCCAAAATGGCTTGAAAAGGGGATTTTTTTGGAACAAAAATTCCTAAAGGCCTGAAATCCCTATCCAAGGGGCCTGTTTTTCTACTGGACATTTAGCAGACATATGGAGCAATAAAATGCAAAAGGTTGAAAACCAAGTTTTTTTCTCTAAAGAGACGTATTTCGATCAATTTTAAAGTGCCAAAATTGCCTCATTTTAAATCAGGGTGCGTATCTGTCCTGATTTATCAGATTTGTCCTGATTTGGAGGGTCCAGATCTGACAAAATAAAAATGTCCTGATTTGTCAGATTTGTCCTGATTTTCGACCTCTGTCCTTATTTTGTCCTGATTTTCGAATTTTTATTAAAATTCCGTTAAAAAATGACCAATTTTCTTAAGAAAAGAGATCTAAATTTTCAAAATTTTCTCCGGCGGCCCCTATCGGGACCGCCGGCACCCTAATCAGTATTTTTTCCAAAAAATGTCTTAAAAATGACCAATTTTCTTAAAAGGAACCAAATTTTCAAAAAATTNAATACTGTTTCATTAAGAAAAAGTGGTCAAAAATTCGTAATTTTTTTCCGGCGGCTCTTATCGGGAACGCCGAAACCATCTTATTTCTTAGATAAAAAAAACTCGTTTTCTTATGAAAAATGTGTAAAAATGCAAATTTTCTCTGCGTTAGTTTTTTTTGCTTGACCGACTCTCTTCCCCTTCACCCTCAGATGTACGATTTACTCATCTCTTCCCCAAAATTGTTAAAAATGATTATGGGTGGTGAGAAATATGAATATTCGAACTAATATACAAGAATAAATCGATTTACAATTGATTCAAAAGCATTTTACAAAATGTCCTGATTTTTGATCATGAAATCTGATTTTTTGAGCTGGATGTCCTGATTTTGAAAATTTTTCGATACGCACCCTGTTTTAAATGGAATTTTGGGTACATCAACTTGGAGGATAAGCGCCACCGAACAAAGTTATGAAAAATCGGGCAATGGCATTTTATAGCCCCATATGTCTGTTAAATGTCCAGCAGAAAAACGGGCCCCTTGAATAGGGATTTCTTTGAAAATTGCCTAATAATGATTATAAATTTTTTGTTAAATATATTTTATTTTTCGATTTATATCGGTCCGCAAGTTTCGGAACACACCTTTTAATCTGCTTGAATTTTTGATTTAATCCTTTCAGCTTCCATATATAGCAGATCCAGAGGAATATTTGCCGTACTATGAAGATATAATGGCTAATAAAATTGAACCATTCTACACCGGGGCTGGAATTGATCTCGGCCTAATAAGTCAAATAATGGAAGACAAATATCATTTAAAATTAAATTGGCATATTAAAAAAGCAATCAAATGGGGCGTTTGGATGGTTGGACCGATGCTGCACATGGTATTGTACCGGACATTAAGTAAGGCAATTGGAGACATTGTGCCGGTGAGTTCATTGCATCTGAACTATTGTTTCTTACTGTGTATAAAACGGCTATAATAAATTATTTCTTTCATAATTTGGTCGCTTTTTTAATTGGACATGTTTGAAATTAAAAGAGTTAGCATTTCTTAATTTAGTTGAAACAACTTGGGGGCATGACTCTGGCCCACATGAGTCGTCGAGATTTTGCCATATATGAGCTGGTCCAAAAGCACAACGAACAAAAAATGGTTAATCTCAAGAAATTTATTTATTGAAACTCATATAATTTATCATTTCTATTTTTAACATTAATAGCTGGAATGCTACGAGGGTATGCCCCGAAAGGACTATGTTGTATATTGGTTAAAGCAAATGTACGATGCTTTAAGAGAAAATTATGAAGCAAATCGTGCGAAATTCTTGAAATACACACAATTAAGGCCCAAGCAAGACCCAAACACCCAGGCTATGCTAAGGTTGTCGACCCGAATATTTATTAGATAGTGATTATTTAAAATTCGAAATCTATTTTTATTAATTATAGGGGCCAGATATAAGGCAATAAACAAAACTTAAAATTCATAAATATAAAAAATAGGTAGAATATTATTACATCCATCTGCTTTTTAAATTGGCCGCTATGTGTTGTCCTAAATATTCACTATACAAATATTTAATACAATATTGGTATTACGAAAAACGATTAGTTAATTGTTAAAATTTAAGATCAAAAGCAGTGTTGTTAAAAGCTTCGACTCCGACTCCGGCTCCGACTCCGGAGTCGGAGCGGAGTCGGAGCCAAATTTTTTGAGGAGCCGAAAAATTTTTTTGAGAGCCGAAAAATTGTAAGGGACCGGAGTCGGAGTCGCTCCGGAGTCGGAGCCGACTCCGGTCCTGGAGTCGGAGTAAATTTTTTTTCGGAGCCGGAGCCCGGAGTTGGAGCAAAAAATTCTCGGAGCCGGAGCCCGGAGTCGGAGCAAAAATTTCCGATTTTAACAACACTGATCAAAAGATCCATGATTAAAAATAGATGAAATATAGGAATATGTAAAACATTAAACTGATGAGAATGTTAGAAATAATAGTTAAATTCGTGATTACCGTGCAATCGAATATGTCATCTATGCCTATAGAAAGATGGAAACTTTTTACAAGTATATAAATGTAAATGAATTGCAATATTCAGTTTTTACATTTCATTATTCGGTGTTTTCATCGATTATAATGCAAATTTTATTCTCATTAATAAGATTTTAGTATTATTTTCTCCATCTAATTTATTTTCAGAGAATTGGCCAAATATGTGCCGTATTGGGACAAAATTTTGGAGACCATAGATGCCCATGGTATTCAAGGATTGGATTCGACCATTGACCTATTTGGACCTTCCGATTCCGATGAAAGTGAAGGCAATGATGAAACATCATGCGAGAAAAGCGAACAATAAATAATTGATAAAATAAAAATTGATTTCTTCCTTATTTGGAATCCATTGATTGCTTTGCTGTTGTTTATTATTAAAAATATTTAAATTTTTCTGAAAATGAATTAATTTTAATTGTTAATTTATTTTATTGTGTATTATAGGAGGGTTTAATGTATTATGGTGGCGGAATTTCCCACGGGATATGATTCACGGGAAAGCTTAACCTTTATTTCGCCTAAAAAATTCGCATACACGTCTAGAAAACTAACTTCTAGGCGTCGGCGCTCAAAAATAGATAACCGAATAATGTTAGGTATAACTTAGTTCCAGGTGCCGAAATCTAGAAGTTGGTTTTTCTAAACGTGTAGGCGAAATTTTGTAAGCGAAATAAAGCTTGCCCACGGGAAATGGTCAAACTCTCCCCTCCTCGAGAGGATTGGGAATAGATTGCACGGGTTTCTTTATGGGATATTTCAGTATGGTCATTTCAATGGACCGCCTACCATCTCGATGCCAAACCATCTCGATACCGGGTATCGAGCTGGTAGCGTATCTCGATACCAACCATACCAGCTCGATACCACTCTTTCCATCTCGATACCACTAATAAAAAATAATTTTAATTTTATGCTTAAAATTATCAATTTAATTACCAAGTGATGTGATCAAAAATGGCTAATAACTTTCTTATACTGTATAAAACTCAAATAGGGTTACGCCGGTTCAATAGGTGAGTGCTGAAGGGTTATTAGTTTCCGATGATGATTTTTACTGTAGGATTCGCTTTCGGTGAACTCAGCGGTAAGAACGCAAATCAAAAACCTAATAATCCTTCAGCCAGAGCCTATTGAACCTTGAATTTGCCTAAACCCCGCCTGTTACCATAGATAGCCAGGTAATTGTGTATGATCATCATGTATTCATAGCCGGTATCGAGATGGCATGGGTGGTATCGAGCTGGTAGGGTTGGTATTGAGATGGTATCACTGGTATCGACATGGCAAAACCAACTCGATACCGGGTATCGAAGTGGTTTGGTATCCAGTTGGCTGATCCCCTTTCAGTGTGGATTATAGATAAATCATTACTAGTTCGTATCATAAAAAGTTACCTTTTGGTATTCACGCGAGTATAACTCCACAATTTAGAAACAAAAAATCTGAATACTTGCGAAAAGATACTCCTTTCTCCTCTAATTTAGTTTAACATGGTGGAATGTTGTTCACAATTGTCCGTCCCAAATTTCCGTCCTCTATTGATTATTTACTGATAAAATAATCTTTTGTTTTAAAATTCTTTTTCGGATATTTTTTGCGCGCTAATTAACTTCCATTTTAATTTTCAACTGCAAATGCTTATTTTATGTATAAAGTTTCAAAAGACCACTTTATGGGTTTTAAGCTACTTAACACTATTCACTAGAGACCGGATCGATCAAGATCTCGATCGAGATTTTTCGAGATTTTTCGAGATTTTCCCTTTCGAGATTTCTTGAAAAATCATGATCGAACATTTTTTGAGTTTTTCGAGATTTTTCGAGATCGAGGTTTTTCGAGAAAAGGCAGTTTTTGGAATATTGCGATTTTTTTTAGTTTGACAGTTCATGGAATTTCAGCAAAATTTCAAAAAAAAATTCCATTAATTGTTAATAATAGTATGATTGGCGCTTGGCATAAAGTTATGCTGCCTAACATAATTGCATAATTCTTTATCCCATTACAAAGATTTAATAAAAAAAAATTTTAAGCATTGGAATTCTGGCGTGAAAACTGCAAAAATTTTCCAAAATTGTCAAAAGAGGCGATGAAATTTCTATCAGCACCTGCCACAAGTGTTGCAAGCGAGCAACTTTTTTCCACAGCCCGTGATACTTATGATTATCGACGCAGTCGATTACGCCCGCGAAAGGCCGAAATGCTTATTTTTTTGAACCGAAATCTCCCATTGCTCAAATTCAAATATTGATATTTGATATAGAATCCGATTAATTATTTATTTGTTATTGAANGAATACTTGCGAAAAGATACTCCTTTCTCCTCTACTTTAGTTTAACATGGTGGAATGTTGTTCACAATTGTCCGTCCCAAATTTCCGTCCTCTATTGATTATTTACTGATAAAATAATCTTTTGTTTTAAAATTCTTTTTCGGATATTTTTTGCGCGCTAATTAACTTCCATTTTAATTTTCAACTGCAAATGCTTATTTTATGTATAAAGTTTCAAAAGACCACTTTATGGGTTTTAAGCTACTTAACACTATTCACAATTCTCATGGCAATGTGTCAAAAAATGCTGTATTGGAAAGACATTTGCGTCCACGATATTTACGGTTCATCGTTACACTCGTTAATACTAAAGACCAGACAAGGGATCGATCAATAATTTTCGATAAAAATCTCGAAAAATCAGAAAAAAATTATCGAGATTTTTCGAGATTTTATTTATTTTTTCAACCAAAAAAATTGTTAATAAATTTATATTTCAATATCAAATAAATAATTAATCGGATTCTTTATCAAATGTCAATATTTGAATTTTAGCAATATATACTAGTTAGATTTTGTAAGTGGTTTCTTCTTGTAAATTCCAAATTTGTCTCATAAGGAAGTGTCATTTTTTTATCATACGGCCTACGCTCGCGCGTATCCGTTGCCACCTCCGAGGAGAGGTTGTTTCCCTCTTGTAGGGATTGTTGTTGTTGTTATTGTTGTTGTAATTGTGTTAGGGATGATTGGTAGTATGACCTGACCAGGGCCGGACACCACTTTGCCGCGCAGTCGGCGTGAGAGTGAAGGACACTGTCGACGGCTAAGGGCTTAGAGATGTAGGGATGTGCTCCCTCGGGCTTGAGTATATTGGCGGACGCGGTGGTGAAGAGAATCGGCGGAAGGATCCGAACAGGTGATGCTGTCTTGGAAGGAGATGGAGGCGTAGACCAGTCGACCATTTAGGTCTGTCTCATTATTAGAGTTAGTGAGACTAATCGAGAGTAGTTTATATGCAAAAAAACTAGCTCTGAATCTTCTGTCTTATAAAATAAGATGTAAAATCTAGTCCATTCTCTGGGAAACTTATAAAGAAATCGTTGCTGTAAAATTCCATAAAAATTTTCAATATTCCTTTTTAAAACCACGCTCATGTCATAATCAAAATTAAAAATAATAAGTATCTAGCAGTATCTTTGTTTTCAGACTTTGAACAGATAGTCAGCCAGTTGAATAACACAATGGAAAATATTTAAAAATTTTATTTAATTATTATTATTTTTATTGATTTGATTGATTTATCTGCCATAAGGCGATGTTTCAGAAAAATATGCAACAATAAAATAATCAGGTAAGCAAAAGATTATCAAAGAAAATAAAACAATAACGAACAAATCCCAATAAGATTCATGCGCCGGGAGTGAGGCGTGTCAAATATGGGGTAAGATCAATGAATTAAGGGAGCTTAACCAAAAATCTTTTAGAGATGACTAAGTATTTTCATAATTAATTTTTACATGCCCATGCAGGAATTTATAGTTTACGAATTTGGAGTGAGTAAATTATGTATTTTTTTAAAATAATATTGAATATTCTGGAGGGATTGTTCTCGGATGGGAACGACCGTAAACAATACGCAAAAAGATTTTTTGTATTTTTTCGAGCAAGTCAATGTCTTTTTTAAGGAATGGATTAAAAACCGAAGAGGCAAATTCAATTAAAGGCAAATATGTAAGTTTTATAATGTTGAATAAGAACATTGTGATTGTTCGATTTAATTCCTCTAAAAATGGTAAATAGTGTTTTGTTCGCTTTACTGACAATTAGTTCAATATGACTTTTGCATTTTAGATCCGAGGTGAAATGAACATCCAAGTCCCGAACAGGCTCATCTTTTTGGATGGTCAGAATTTTGGAATTGTTAAGATAATAATCAAATTGTTGATTTTTTGAATCTATGTACAAAACTCGGCACTTTTCAGGCGCAATTTTCAGACCTTACTGCTGTTATTTCTCAAGTTTTGCAATTAAATTTGAAGGCTTTCGGAAAAGTTGGGATTTTTAAATAGAATAAATAGGCCTTTAAATCATCAAAAAATAATATTGTACTTTTCCATCAATTTATATGGCCATATAGTCAAATAAATCCGATATGAATCGAAAACGAGTAGATTGATGGAAAGGACATTCTAGAGTAATTTGATGATTTCTCTAAATGAATCATCAAAAATTATAAACAATGATCAAATAACTCTTTTTATTCATTGATCATTGTTTAAATTGAAGTCAAGATAAAGATTTATCTTAGGATTAGGCAAATTGATTATTAGTTTTGAATTTTTTAGGGAGCTAGGACGTGAAAAAAGGAAAAAAATATCGAACTATGTTGTTTATTTATTCTATAATTTTAATTTATAATTTCTATTTATTTTTATTAACTTATATAATTTTTTATTTATATAATTTTCTATTATTTAAAAGTAATTCAAAAACATTTTTTGTAATCGCGCATTTTTCACTTCCGATTGCGGCAATGGGCACCAACACAATGTCAAAAATAAAAAGGGCTCTTTTCAAAAGGGTTCTCAGGCGTCTGATTCGTGACTTTTTCAAAATATTTATTTAAGTATGTAAAAATTTTATAAGCCTTTCTTTTCTTGGAAATTTTCTAAAATTTCATTATTTTTCTAAAATCATTGTAAAAATTGCTTAACAATTTAGATACCTATTAATGGAATCAGATAATATTTCCCCACAAAATATACTATGTATATCATCAAATGATATCTACAAAAAAGGAAACGAATGCAATAATTCAAAAGATTTTTTCATGCTTGGAATATATTTTTGTATTTTTCTCATTTTTCCAAATCATAAATGAAATGCAAATGCGTAGAAATTAAAAATTCCATTTTATTTTTAGCCTCTTCTCTTTTAAAGCCTTTTGAGCTCTGGGTCTGCAACCCATCGGTTTTTCTGATATATGAGCAAAATAGCCTGAGAATTGTATTTAGAAACAAAAACATTTTACCTTGACCTATACAAAAAGATTTTACTTATATAAAGTTTCATTAAATTGGAGCGATGACCTCGATCAGTATTGCATATGCAGATATTCCATAAAATTAAATTTACTTTCTATAAGTTCAAAAAATGATTAGAAAAGCATCCGGGATCTTATTATTCATTGGATTGTTTTCCATTCGAACTCTCTAATTCCATCAAATTCTTTTCTGGTTTTTAACGCAAATTTAGACAGTTAAAACTAAATCTTTGGGCGAGTGATACTTTGCGGGTTGGAACCAGTTCGTTTATGGCAAATGATTTCTTATCGGATTCTTATTAGGTGTATATGAGTTGGTAGGTGATTAATATAATCAAAATGTATGAATTTGCTTACTTATTGATTTTTGAAACGGATTTTTTAAATGGGCATTTTTAGGTCAAAACTTTAAACATATATTACTAACAATAACTCACATTTTTAGGATTTTTCTGACAGCAATTTTTGCCGAATTTTCATTAATTTAAATAACATGAAGTTTACCAGTAGCTTTTGGCATTGTTTTTGATGGCCCTGTTGGTTGGACAAATCGTTGGATTTTTCACAGAGCTCATCAACAATTTAGGTATATAAACAACCCCGACAGGCGATGGTTTCGTTAGCATCATCAAATGAGTAAAAGATATATAAAAATAACTTTTATTCATAAAGTTGGCTTAAGGAAATTATTTTTGAAGCTAAAAAATCCATTTGCGATATTTTACAAATCCCTTACCATGATATTTAATGTTGCTGTATTGTTTGATAAATAATGCAAAAATGGGCTTTGATAAAATGGAGGCATTGCGTATATTAAGTTAAAATGCTTAAAAGCAAAAAATCGGAGAATTAAAAAAATCATTAATTATCAATGATGAGATAAAGATGATGATAATAAAAGAAAAGGTTCATTCAATCTTTTTGATTAAAAAATAATAAAAAATGCATTCTATGCAGCCAACAAATCACATATATTATTTTTATCTTTTTAAGTTTAAAATCATTTTTAGGAATTTTTGGACTTGATATGAAGTTTAACCTATAAAAATTGTCTTTTTTCTTTTTTATACGTCAATATTTTTAAATAGCAGAAGGTATTTGTTTTTTTGTTGTTGAATTTATAAATAACTTCTGATCTACACGCAAAGCATCCATTTTTGTAATTTTGTATTAAACCGCACAGAACGACATTTATAGGATAAATCGTTAAGGATCTAGGAAATCTTCAATATAAGTAATTTAACTAACATTTAAGAATATTTTGAATGTTTAAACTAGATTAGACATCTAATACTCGCAAATAATACAAAATGAAAATAATTTCCATATGATTAGGCGTGCCCGACGTCAAGGATGGGGCTCTGGTCGCTATGGTGGTCTGTCTTCCGGCTGCGGTTTATCATCCGGCTATGTCCAATCTTCCGCTGGATACGGTCAGACCCGGCTGTGGTCTTTCTTCTGGTTTCGGTCAGTCTTCCAGCTGCGGTCCATCATTCGACTGCGGCCAATCTTCCGCCGGTTTTGGACAGCGTCAAAATTCCGTCTATGGATATGGTCAGCAGAGTCAGAGCTCGCGCTATGGTCAGAATTTCGGCGGTTACGGCTAACAGAGTCCAGGATATGGTCAATCGGATAGCTATGGCTATGAAGGACGTCGTTGATCCATTTCAGTTTTATTTTATTGACTTAAGCAGATGAATTCTTTTTTAACTTGGGCCAGATACCGTATTCTCCTAATTAGGCCCCTGTATTATATTTTCAAGGTCCCCCAAGAGGTTCTTATTAGTGATCGGCAAAACAATGCGGGCCGGGCCCGGTCCATGCGGGCCCGTAAAAACCCGTAACCCGCAAAAACCCGTTTAAAATAAAATCCATGACGGGCCGGGCCCGCTATTCCGGGCCCGTAAAAACTCGGCCCGCATAAAATCCGGATCAAATTTAGATACGGGCCCGGACGGGTTTTGGCGGGTTTTAAATTTTTTAAATTTCCCCCATTTAAAAATAACTTCCATAGTAATTTTTGAAGCTGAATCCGATTCTGACGTCCATTTTGACCTAATGCGTCATCTGACGTCAAAAATTTGCGATACTTATGTAATTTGTATCCACATTTTGACCCCAGCATAGCAAAATTTACAAATATTTATACAAATCATCTGAAAATTACATACTTCTCTTGGAGTAACTGAATCCGATTCTGACGTCAATTTTTACTCAATGCGTCATCTGATGTCACTTATTGACGCTGAGGTCAAAAAATTGAAAATTCAAAAAGCATCAAAAAATGACGTTAGATGACGCAGCACGTCAAAACAGACGTCAGAATCAGAAAACGGATTCAGCGTCAAAAAATACCTAGGAAGGTTGTTTTTACTTTTTTGATGATTTTGTCAAAAAAATGATGTCGTGTATGACGCATCACATCAAAATGGACGTCAGAAAAGGGTTCAGCGTGCAAAATTACTCCAGGGAAATTTTTTGCAATAAATATTTTTTTCAATAAATATTTTTTCAAAAAATTTTGGGGGTCAAAAAGCGGATACAAAGCAAAAAATTGATGCCGAAAAATTGATTAATAATAAAAATGAATTTCATTTTACTTTTCGAAAAATTAAGAGAAAAATTTTTCGAAATTTGATTTTTTTATTGCATTTTTGCGTAAGAATTTTTCCAAAAATGACTAAATATGGACGAAAATATGGAATATAATCAACCCGCAAAAACCCGTCAAAACCCGTAAGGGTTTTAATCCATGACGGGCCGGGCCCGGTCCATGCGGGCCCGCAAAAACCCGGTATACGGGCCCGTGAAAAACCCGTATACGGGCCCGGCCCGGTGCCGATCACTAGTTCTTATATTCGAGCCCTGTAAGCACTATCTTTTATTTTCAACATTTCTTTCTTTCTGAAAAGTTTTTTTCAAAGACATTCTTGAGGAAAAAAATAATCCTTTTTCATGTTGAAAATAAAAGATAGTGTCTTTTTTCTATGATTTACTCGTCCTGTATTTAAAAAATAAATAACTTTTTCAATTAACTACTTTAATTACATTAAAATATCAGCTTAAGTACCGAAATGTTTAAATTTGTTTTCAATCGCCAATACTGAGTTCAATGTTCAACAAAAGATATAAAATTTAAACATAATTTAAAATTTATTTTTTTGTTAAAAAATTATAAATATTTAAAATATTTTTGATATTTCTAATTCAATTCAATCAAATTTCTTCGCACCACCACGGACAGCATCAATTACATATTAGTAGTCTGAGATTAGCAATTTTTGCGGGAAACTGCTTCTTCGAGTTTTATTATTGCCTTCCTTATGTTGTCAAGCGTCTGTTTGAATTCACAATCCTTCGATAAATTCTTAATTTTTTCTTACTTCATAATTATAATAATAATTGATAAAAATTGAAGTTTTATTAATTTTTTATCATTGATTTAAAAAATTCGAATATTTTTAGGGGGAATTTATTCAGAATCTGCAACCCATCCGGTATAACTATTGAAAGCAAAAAAGTTTGATATCAAAAGACTGGATCATTTTGTAGCTTTTTTACATTTTTTGGAACCAAGTTCATTATTTTAGATTGCAAGTGTTTGGGTTCCAAAATCCAAATGTTTTTTGACCCATCAATTTACCTTATGTTCCTGGCAATACACTTATCGGCACTAGTTAAAAGACGGGCTATCTTGAGACTCAAAAATTATTTTTGAGTACCAGTCAATTTTTGAGTACCTACACATTTTCTTATTGATTTTCACGGTTAATTCTTTAGTGTTTTTAAAAATATAAAATTTAAGCATAATGGTACACTATCCACGTAATGAAATTACATCATCGGTGAAATCGTATTCTAACCTACGTGACATCAACCTTCAATGGATATTCATGCAAAAATCGGCAGAAGAATTCAAGAGCTAGAGGAGAACATTTGTTCGATGCATTTGTTAAATTATTGAATGTCAAATACAATGTTGAATAAATGAATTTTAATGAATTGTAGGTCTGGTACTCAAAAAATTGACTGGTACACAAAAATAAGTTTGAGTCTCAAGATAGCCCGTCTTTTAACTAGTGCCCACTTATCTCACCAGTGGCCATAATCATCTTGTACACCTTGCAGTCCTCGAATGTTATGTTGTGCACTGGATTGACCTTCTTCTCCCAATCCTCTTCATAGAATTTTCTAAAACAAGTCGGATGGACATCACATATTTCACCATTCAACAGCATTGGAAGTTGACCATGGGCCCTGGTCACTCCATCGGGGAATTCCAAAGATTCATGACCACCATATCCGCAATAAATGCCAAATGAACAGTGATTATACCCAGCACTTGAATAATTGGCAATCTTTTCTATATTCAGCTCAAATATGATGCCGTTATTGTTCTTGTCATAGTTTCTACCGCTGTTTAAATTTATATTGGTGACGAACCAAATGAAGATGACGGTGTTCAGGAAAATGGTCATTTGACTGTACTGTAATCGTATTTCATCCAAAAATACCGTATTTTCTCTAAAGAGGCTGCCAGGGGCTTTTTTAGAGAATAAGTACTGGGCTCATTAGAGAGGGTGGTCTTATCAGAGCGAATAATGTGATAAAAAATTATGATTTTTTCAAAATCTCGGATAAATTATATTCTGCATAATTTTTCCCTTTACACTTTTACGTTTCGCAGGGAATTGTGAAAAAAGGAGGAAAAGGGAAATCGAACAGTTTGAAGAAAAATGAACATAAAACATTCGATTGAATTTTCTATAAAACTTATTCATTGTAACCCAATTCGAGATTCTTACCCCAATATTTGTGTTCTGTATTTTGGTATCAACATTATTTCTTTAGGTTTCGGGGAATACGAAAATCAGAAAATGTTTCGGAATAAGTTAAAAATGATTTTAATGAGCAATGGCTGCTGCTGATCTCGTCGTAAATACATACATACCTATGCCCGATGCTAAAATGACTGGGTGTTGAGTTTCAAATATCCTCCTATCCTTTGAAAATTGTCAATCAAAATCAATCAACAACTGTTGGTCGATTTGCGTTGATTACAAATATTTGTTTTTGCTTTATTTCCTACATTTATAAGTCGTCACAAATTTTACCATCACATGGGTTGCATCCTTTTTAAATGGCCTTGATCGACCTGTCCTTCCATCCTCTTTGATCATCTCTCATTATTACATCCTCTCCCTATAAATCCACCACAGAGTCCCACCATTGTAAATATTTTATCAATAAAATAAGTACATAAGATAAAAATATGTCCAAAAAATTATCGTCACGAATATTTAGAGACGCGGAATAGAAGAAATGATCTATTCTTTTGAGAAAAAGATCGCAAGAAGAAGTGAAAGATAAGGAGAATTTTTAGTTTCGAAAATTTTCTAACATCTATCAAAGTTTCACATTTTGCCATTTTTCTTTTTTCTATTTTATCAATTATCATACATTTGGAGTAGAGAATTCAAAATTTATTCCTCGCAAAAATTGGAACCGGTCATAAAAATATGGCAAAATTGTGAAAATTTTTTTAAAAATATTGCAAAAATAAGGAAAATTTATAATTTATAAATCATTTTTGAAGTCTATAATTCATTAAATAAAATTAGGTATACATCATATTTCTATACATAGAACTTTTTTGAGCAATTCTGCTCAAATCATAAGCTTGTGAATGATCGAAATCTGGGTTTAATTTGATAGAGACCAGAGAATCGAGGATTTTCAATTCAATTTTGAGGTTTCGCTCATCCGTACTCGCATTTTTTGACGACAGTAAAGGCCGATTCACATTGGAGGAAAAAATAGAAAAACATGAAGAGTTATTGTTCAAAAAGAACGGAATTAATTTTGAACCACAGTTTGCTGATCGACTGAAAATTAATGGCGGGTTCAATGGTAAACTTTTTTTATTTAACCTTTCTTGTTTTGACAAAAATTGATAATGCTTAATTTAAGTTTAGCTCTGTGAGATTTTTAATGTAATCGAAATTTTAAAAAATTTCTTTACAATCTAGAGATCTTAAACTTTCATTTGACGCCAAACTTTTGTAAGATTCCCAAAGAACTTCCCGAAATAATGGACCTTTCATCCACATAATACCTAATAAATTACCAATAGAAATAATAGCATTTGCCCACTTATCCAGAGCACATCAAATTATGTCTATGGGTTTGTATTATTAGGGCCAATAATACAGAATACAATTGTTTAGTTTAGATTATTATTTATTTATATTTTATTAGGTTATTATAGAATATTATAAATTAAAGTTGAATTTTGCTGCCAAAATGTTGAATTAACATTAATTTTTTAAATAATTTTGGCCGCGAATGGGTACATTTTGTTTAATTAATGGTCATTTCTATATTATTAATTTCCTCA
>LDKF01000955.1:0-20600 GCA_001026735.1 Rotylenchulus reniformis
TTGATTCCCTGAACCTGGCAAAACTTTACAGAATGCCAAACCCAAATCAGAATAGCCAACCACCACAACTGAACTTTTTGGGCTTCATAAACATCAACAATGGTGTCATCAACCAGAATCGAGTGATTCATAATTCAAGAGTTTCTGGCCAGAATGGTCAGAATCTGAATGATCAGGATCCGAGACAACATCAGAAGAACCAGCAGCAACTAAACCAAAATCAAGCAAATCTGAGCGCCATAGCAACCGAATTCCGAAATCCCGAACCAAATGCTTTAATGGATAAAAAACAAAATATTTGCGAAGAAAAAAGCGAATTTGGACCAAAAATAAGGAAGTTACAAATGGAAGAAAAATATTTGGCATCTGCAGGACCAAGTTCATCAAATTCGGACCATAATGAAGAAGAGTTTGACGAGGAAATTGTAGATGTAGTGTCGGTGGAAAATGATTCGAATGGAGGAGGAGAAGAATTGGATGAAACTGAAACTGTAGAAATTGAAAGTAATGAAGAGATACAAATCCGCCATTCTTGCAAAGTAGAGAGTGAGTTTCAAGAGGAAAATTTATGCGAAAAAGGCGTAGAAAAGGAAACTCATACGAAATATCCGGTTGAGGTGAAGGAAGAAATGATTGAAACTTCTGAAATGGATGAAATGATCGCCCTAGAATTGTCACAGATTACGAAACTCGGAGAAAATAATAGAGATAAAGGAGAGAAAAATAGATACTGTAGTGAGAGGCTGATAAAAGATAAGAGCAAAGATGAGAAAGGGGCAAGAAGGACTATTGGGAATGGAGAGAGTATTGAGAAAGACAAGAAAAGTGATATCGTATGTCATTGGGAAGATTGCGAGACCGAATTTGCCGATGACAATCAACTGTACGATCATATCAAATTGGTAATTTATTGTAAAGAAATAAACATAAATTGATAAATATCGTATTATGATAATTATCTAAATTCAATCCTTATTATTAGATGCACATATTAGATCCCATTGAAAATGAGCAAAATAGTGGAAATGATGATTGTGGTGGTAATTCCTTCGGCTGTAAATGGCGCAATTGTGATCTATCCCCTCGAAGAGGAAATTTACAAAGAAAGGTATCGAAATATTTAATTTATTATTTAAATNATACTATTTTTCCATCTTTTGCAAGATGAACTCATTTCCTAGAACAACTTACAGAAAATTGGTTCATTTTCACCAAATTTTATTATCTACAATTACAATCCTGTATAGCAATATAAAACGGTTATCGATAGCATTAGTCAAATACCTTATTAGATAATCTGACTGTTGGAATATATCATGATCCATACTTGTACATATTTTGCTGTTTACTGTATACCAACTTTTTCTACTTTTCTACTTTTATTTGTATAGCAGCAAAAATTATTTTGAATGCAGTTCCAGCCAACTAATGAGCAGCATTTATTAGCCACTTATGAATCGATTGTTTCCTATTAAGCTCATATCTTCAAAAAATATAAATCTCATATAGATTTATGTTTTTTTCAGAAAAATTGGCTTCTCAACCACATTTTTGTCAGACACGTTCCAAGGGCGGAAATTCATCTTTGTCTGTTTGTGGATTGCAATTTGCGATACAAAAAACTGAAGGCATTGACCAATCACTTGAATTCGGCCCATGTAGAGCAAAAAAGAACCAAATCTACTACGGAAAATCCAGAAAACGAGCGGAAAAAAATCAGAAGTCAAAAAAGATGTGTTTTGGCGGGGGACGAGCAATTGTTTATTCCAAATCCTAATTTGAATGAAAATGGTGGGGTGCCCAAACACAGAGGTAGAAATTTTTGGTTTATAAGAATTAGCTCATAATATTGTAATTTTATATGTTAGCAGATTAAAGGATCCTTTGAGGTGCATATTAATTATTAGTTATGTTTAGGAAGAAAAAGAAGGACTCCAATCTCATCAGATATAATAAATATATTAAAGGAACGAAAAATTGATGGGAATCGAGAAGAAACTAGCGTGACATTTTGATGAGTTGAATTGATTCCATGTGATGAAAAAGATAACTGTGACTTGATCAGATCAGAGCGATGGATTCGTCTCTCGCCCCTTCATCAACATCTGTTTATTTGGCCCTTGTCACCACCATCCTCCCCTTCCCGATGATGTGACCCCATCTCTCTCTATAAAACTCTCGTCCTCGAGAGGGGACTTTGGATCACTCTGTACCCTACCTCACCCCCCATTTCCCCGGATAAAGGATTATTTATCCATTGGACTCGGAAGAAAGGGTTTTGGGCCTTACGGCCACGGGAAGGACCAACTCAGCAATTCATGGAGGAGCCGACCGGAGGTAATCCAAGTTGGATTGCCGGGGGCGAGGAGGCCAAGCAAATGGGATCACCACTCCGTGGCAATCACCAGCTTGGGCCTGAGGGGAAACAGTGCATCCCTGAGTGCGATGCGTGGGTGAGTTGCAGGCACAAGGCCCAGCGCAATCATGCCGCAGGCGAAGATGCTCGTCGCGAAGAAAGCCAAGTCCCTCTCACAGCATACGGTGGGGGGCAAGCGATTTAAGTCAAGGCCCTCCGGGAGGCAGATTTCGGGGGCATCAAGGAGGACGGGAAGTTAGCAATGACGGGGCCAGGGGCAGGGGAATCCTGAGCAATTTCGCTCTCCACCGATTTTTTCTTCCCAAACGTGGACGGGCATATTTTTTTAGGAGAGAAGGAAGTTTGGAAATAAGTAATGGGATGAAGAATGGAAAGGATGAGAAAGTTTGCCAGTCGGCGGATACAAAAGTAGGCGGAGGAGAAGGAAGGCATTTCAGACAAGAGATAGTACAATCTCAGGGTGGTCTGGCGGGCAGCTGCGACCAGACACGAGCGGATGATCAGTGGGGGAAGAGTACGGGCTAATACAAAGGATCCCCGGGGATAACAATCAGCGAAGTTTGGCCTTTTCTTTGAAAAATGGGCCTTCTGTTGATCAAAACAAGTTGATCAAAAACAAGTATTGACTTGTACGAGAAATAAGAAGATGAAAGGTCGGGTGCCTGTGATTAATGGCGCCGATTAATGAGATATAAGCCCTCCCCAACCGGCCGGACTGATCACAGATTCGAAGCTATAGAGTCGAGCGAGCCTTAAGGACTATCCGAACGGAGAAAATGCCTATAAGCGCAAAAATCCAATAATTTTTTTTTAAACTTGTGAATAGTTCGTGTTAGAATGTTATGTTGTCTGACTTTCTTTTTTCCTGTTCATTCACTCTTCCGGGAGCATTCTACAAAAAAAAGAATTTGCTTCAAATTCATGATGGTTCAAAGCTGGTTAATCAGTTCCAAATTTTCATTTTGGGGTTTTTAGCACCTAAAATCCGATTGAATATTCACCCATTTATTCGATTTTACCAAATTGACCATCACCAAACTACAGTAAGAACACCCAAGTGAGAACGGACCGGAAGTGCCTACTCACCTGTCGCAGCGAGAACAAACTTTTGCCCAGGGGACGAACTCGGTAGGGCCGACAAGGCGAACATCCGCAATAAACCAAATATCCGCCGAGCCCAACGCAGAGAAGGTGGGCTTAGAGTTACACCATTAAGTAAGAATTGAATAGGAGACCGGCAAATCTGGGAAAAAATTCCAAATTAGAGACAGAAATAACAGAAAGATCGGAGAGGAGAAATTTGTTAAGAGAGCAGTGGCTAAGAAAGGAGAAGGAGAAAAAACAAGAAAGAGAGCAACAAAGGAGGAGTCAGAAAATGAGTGACAATGAGGAGGATGACGTGAAGGATGTGATAAAAGGTATGGCCCAAAAAATTAGAGCATTGGAAGCGAAACAACAATAATACGGGGAGACCGCAAAATATCCCTCCCTCGGTCCCGGTGCCCAAATTCGATGGGAGCGGGGATTTCTACTCCTTTTTGCGCCATTTTAATGTCTATGCGACCGCCGCAAATTGGGCTCCCGTAGATGCTTGTCGCATGTTACCTTTGTTTTTAAAGGGGGATGCCCTACAGTGTTATTTAGGCTTAGAGGAGGCGAAAAAGACAACTTGGAAGGACCTGACAGCTGCATTAGCCGAAAAGGTGACTAATCATGACCCAAAGACCACCGCGAGGAGGGCCTTAGCTAAAATTCGAATGAAAGGGGAGGCAGTAGTGGAGTATGCGAATAGGGTGAAAGAGTTAGTCGAACAGGCGATGCCTGACCCACACTTTTCGGAGATTGCCCGAGGCGAGTCCGCACGCGATTATTTTATTGAGGGTCTGCCAACCCCTATTAAAAAGAAATTGTTTTTTATGCCTAAGCCAAAAAATTTATTAGAAGCCATTGAAATGGCAAAGAAAGTTTTTCATTTAAAAAAGGAATTGGAGACGGAGGTGATCGCGCACGTAGAGATGGAGTAAATGAGAGCAGAAATAAACGCAATTTCGCGAGAACTGAAAAAGAAAGATGGTGGAGAGAAGAAAAGAGAATGGGGACAGAGAGAAAGAGAGAGTGAGCAAGGAGGAATGCACCCCCAAGGGAGCCGATGGGTGCCAAACCAGAGTTGGCAAGGACAGAATAGCGGGCCAAGAGCGGGAACTTGGAATAGAAATTATGGGTATAGAGGCCGAGGTAATGCCAATTTCGAGCCATTAGGACAGAGGAGACAGATGGGAGCATACGGTAGGGATGATTATAATCAGGGGAATAGGAGAAACAATGAATTTGATAATTTTGGAGGAGGAAGAAGAGGAAGAGGGGGTGACCGGCGACACTACCGAGTCAATGCGGTTGTAGGTAGGAACCAGACAGTTTCTACCACCAGACCCTCATCTCCTTCACCTTTTTTCCCATTTCTTGCTTTATGTACTCTCTTTTGCGTGGCCCAGGCCCAATATCAGGTTTGCTCGGATCACCTACCGAGTGTTCCGGTAAGATTACCGGAAATACCGCCATGTGAGATTCCGGCGGCCGAAAAAAGGGTCGAAAGAGAAGTTACTCTGTATTTGCCAATAACAGTACCCAAATACTTTCCGATTTACTCATGTCAACGGAAAATTTTCGAGGGGTGTACTCAGACAACTTTTATATTTTGGGGGGAGATTACCAAAGCTTTACAACTTTCCACTCGGTAAGCCCCCATGAGTGTGAGCAGTTTTTGGAACAGAGAGATAAAACATTGATCAGATTGGAAGAATATAAGTGGGGGACGCGTAATCCTGAAGAGTATGAGTACACAGCCTTCGGGGAAAAATGTAAACTGAGCACCAATGTTTACATAGAAAAGGGTGACGGGGGAATCCTTGGCGGGGAGTTACTTACGTCATGGGGTGACAATCTAAACCCTTACAGTAATTATGAAGTACTACGCAACAGAACGGTAATTTGGGAGATCCCGGATAATACGTACTTTTTCACTCACCTCCCCAGCGACAAATATAATGCCGAAGTGACGGAAAGAGTAGTAGTGATAGAGGAGATAGAGGCCGCTTTTGAATTTGAAGAAGGCGAAAGGGAAGGAGTGCTAGGGGCCCCGGAAATGGCGCGAAAATTGACAAATGACGCTTTCGTGGTGATACATAATCGGAGTAAAGAAGGTACAAGAGTTAGGAGAGAAGCTTTGGACCAAGGGGGAAAAAGGTCACCAGGAATTCGGGAAAAACCTGATAAGACATCCCCTGGTCTGAGAAATCAGGCAACAAAGGCACCTACAACAGCCATAACGACAGTACTACCGACGACGAAACCGATAACCACTGCTAGTCCGACAACAAAGGCAACAACTACAGTAGGGCCGACGACCAAAGCCACGACTACGCCCAATCTGACGACTAAACATCGACAACAGACGTGAAAGTGCCGACGACTACAACAACAATGGGGACTACGGCTAAGCCCACAACGGCGGGTATGAAAATAGTAACTACGACCATATTGCCAAGCACGGCTAAGGTTATGACGACGGAAAGCGGTATGCCAATGGGAAACCTTTCAAAAGGGGAAGTGAGTAACCACACAACCCCTACTATGACAGTTAGTACAATCCCGGAAATTTGGGAGGAAGTGCCAAAAAGTAAGAAATCATCATTTTGGCAGGAGTGGGATGATAAAATGGGCCAACAGACAGCACAACTTTATCGGATGATGGGAGTTTTCGAGGGTCAAAATTTAGCCAGTCAGAGGGGCCAAGCACCCAAACGTGATCAGATGGATAGTCCAGTGGGGAAAGGTGTTGATAAGGCGGTCCGTGAGAATTTTGAGGAGAGTAGAAGTAAGGAAAGCTCGAACCCTGGTCATGAAGTCGGTCGCTGGCAGGGACTTAGCGCAGAAAATTGGGACAGCACCGATTTGGGTCAGGAGACGGAGGGACATTTGGAGTATGAGGAAGAGGAGGATGAAGAACCGAGCGAGGTTAAAGAAGTCAGAGAGAAAAGAACCACCACAGAGGCTACCGAGAGTGTGGAAATAGGGAGACAAGGAATGAGAAACACAAATACGCGAATAAATTATGCGATTCAGCGATTGAGCGAACAGAGGAAGAGAGAATACGATCAGATATTCCTGCGAGCATGCGAGAATACAAGATTGCAATTGCAGATGACGCACGCAATCCTACGCATAAATCCAACTGAGGGGGCCAGAGGATTATTTAATAGGGATGATATCATAGGAAAATGGACAGAAAGGGGGCTAGAGATTGGATTTTGTGCCCCGGCAACCCCTGATCAAATATATTGGGGAAATAATGTAAGTGATGCATGTTTTGAAGGCCGACCTGTCAAAATAAATGGGCATCTTATGTTTATAAGGCCAGGTACGCGGGAGCTAGTGTTTGAGAGCAAAAGAATTCCGTGCGGGGGAATAGGGAGTACTAAGATGGTAAATGAGTCAGAGATTGAGGCAGTTAGTTTAATGGGAGAGAAATTAGTGGGAATGAAGCCCCAGTACAGAACTATGGAAAATCCGTTTTTGTTAAAAAAGGGACCGATTTATGATTCGGAAATGGAGAGAATAGAAAAGGCACTGAAAGATTTTAAGGAGAGAATGAATATTTTACCAGCAGGGACCCTCCGTAATATAAAACCACCAAATGTAACGGAGGCAATCGAGTTGGCAAAAAAAGAGCTGAAGGAGCGAGCAGTTATTGTAGAAGACGCGACCAGAATTTTAGAACAAATATGGAGTCTACCGGAAAAGGCGAGAGAGGCATGGAACTGGGTGAAAAGCCTGTCTTGGATAATTCCCCTTATGGCTGTAATAGGAATTGGGGGATTGGTCGCATGTTGCTTGTTCAAAACAAGACTATATTGGATGATCGGGTTCAGATTTGGAAGAATATTGGCCAGGGGGTTAGGATTGTTCTTGCGAGGGCAAAGGAAGAAGCCAAAAGTGACAGCTGTTCCAGCGGAAGATGTAGAGCTGTGCGTGATTGAGCCAACTGCCCCCATAGAGCCGATCGAGGAAAAGGCCTATATTCTCTCATACATTCCCCCGAGGGTAATAATGATCACTAATGAGGCAGAGACCCTTCCGGCGATCCAAATAGTGGTGGAAGAGTACCCAGTTAGGGCCCTGGTGGACACTTGTGCGGGGATTACCTTGTGTCGTGAGTCGCTAGCGAATAAGTTGGGCCTTAAAATTTATCGGACCGGGGTAAAAGCATGTCGGGCAGCAAACAAATCAGTGATGGAGATGATCGGGCGGACATATGCTAAGATTCGGGTGAGAGAGAAAAGTTGGGTGCTGGAAATGCTGGTGGCAGTGGATGAGCATTGCCCCGAGGATATGTTATTAGGAAAGCCAGCATTGAGGCAGTTAGAAGGGGTAGTTGATTTCGCAGAAGAAAAGGTGAAGCTTGGCGGTGAATGGGTGCCAATTTTATCGATTTCTACGGAAATTCCGATAGTTACACTGGACAAAGATGAAGTGTTAGACCCAAGATCGGACACACTTTTGATGGGGAAACTAAATATACCGTTAGATCAGGCGGAAACCTTTTTGACTACCGGGGTAAATCATCGAATAGAAATGCTTTCGGTAGGTAAGACACTCGTCCAGCCAGGGAATGGGGGGAATATACCATTAAGATTATTAAACGCAGGCAATTCACCATTAAAAATTCCGGAAAATATGGCCCTAGCTACCCTCGAACCGGTTTATTTGGAACAGCCGAAGGTAATGAAGGTAGTTGGGCAGGAATATGAGTCACCGGAAGCAAGGTGGTGGGAAAAAGTCCCGAAACCGATGACGGAGGAACCGACCATAAAGAGAAAATTGTCGGACAAAATAGATTTTGAGGGGTCGAGGTTATCCGATCGAGAAAAACGAAGATTAAGAGACATTGTGGACAAAAATAAGGAAGCTTTTGTTGGGGAGGATGGCCGTATTGGACTCTATAAAGGGACTATCGTACATAAAATAGATTTAGTTGTGGGATCCAAACCATTTGGACACCGTCCTTATAGATATTCTCCAGAATTACAAAAGGAAATCGAGCGACAGATAAGAAACATGGAGAAGGAAGGAATAATAGCCCCATCAGACTCGGATTTCGCGAGTCCTATCGTATTAGTCCCTAAGGTGGATGGTAGCATGCGCTTTGCTGTAGATTATTGGAGCTTAAATCGAATTACCGAGAAAAAGGTCTACCATCTACCATTAATATCGCAACTGCTCGAAACAGTAGGACCCAAGAAATTTTACACAACATTGGACCTCCAATCGGGCTATCATCAAATCCCTTTGCGGAAGCGTGATGTGCACAAAACGGCGTTCATCTCACACTGCGGGTTATATCACTTTCTAAGAATGCCGTTCGGACTTTGTTCGGCTGGGCATACTTTTCAAAAAGTAATGGATCAGTTAAGGCGCGACCTAACATGCTGCATTTTATGCTATCTAGATGATCTAATTGTAGGTTCAGAGACAGCGGATGAGCATCTAGAAGATTTGGAGAGTGTATTTAAGGTCCTGATCAAATCGGGACTGAAGTTGCGCGTAGATAAGTGCAGTTTTGCGCAGAGTGAGATTAAATATTTAGGGCATATTTTGTCAGAGAATGGGGTAAGAGCGGATCCTAAACAGTTGGAAGCGGTCCAAAGATTCAAACCACCAACAACATTGCCGGAACTAAGGTCCCTGATAGGTGCCTTGTCATATTTTAGAAAATATGTTCCCCGGTTCGCACATATTATTCGTCCAATGACACTCTTGTTAAAGAAAGAAAAACAGGGACGGATTCAGGATCATTGGGAAAATGAGCATGAGCAGAGCCTAGAAATGCTAAAATTCTTATTGAGTTTCCCTCCGGTCCTAGGGTCCCCCAGGTTTGATGAGTCATTTGAGATCGAGACAGACGCGAGCAAAGTGGCAGTGTCAGCTGTTTTAATACAGCGTCATCGGCCAATAGCATATGCGTCGCGTACTCTAACCCCTGGGGAACAAAATAAGCATTGCAATGAGTTGGAGGCCCTAGCACTAGCATATGCGGTGAATGAGTTCAAACCATACATATGGGGAGGACCACATACTACCACCATTTGGACAGATAATAGCAGTTTGTGCGCAATAAAAAATAAGGAGGGGTGGCCTGGGAAACTAAAAAAATATCAGATGGTTTTGATGGCATACAATGTAGAGGTTAAGCACCGGTCGGGTCGTTCTAATTGGCTGTGTGATTATATGAGCCGTTATTTAGATTGGAAGATAAAAATTAGGGAAGAGGCAAAATTGGATCAGGTGACACGAGAGAAGGAAGAGGAAGGAGAAATTAATCAAGTGGGCTTAGAAGAGAAGAGAATGAGTAGTCTCAAAGGCATCCGCACAAAATTAAAGCTAGAAGAAATTGCAGCCAAACAAAAGGGTGTAAAATTATTGGCGCAAATTTATCGGGTAAAAAAGTGGAAAAAGTTGCCTGAAAAAGAAGAAGACAGAAAAGTTTTAAAGAAGATATTGAAAGACTATAGGCTAGAGGAAGGGGCGCTGTATTTTAAGAAAGAGAAGGATGTAAGTGGAGTTTGGAAGTTAGTGGTTCCCTATGAGTTGAGAAAAAGGGCAATAGAAGAGATGCATGACGACATAATGCAAGGCGGACATCTTGGGGAAGTTAAAACTTTGGAGAAAATGGCAAAAAGATTTTGGTGGGAAGGAGTGGATGAAGATGTAAAAGGATATATTAAGAGTTGCGTGATATGCCAAAAGCGAAAAATTTTTCCAAATAATAAGAGAGCAGTTCTTTCACACCCCATTAGTCCACCGAAAGGTCCTTTTCAGAGGGTACACACAGATATTCTGGGTCCCCTAAAGGAAACTGGGCAAGGAAATCGATATGTGTTGGCCACAATCGATTCTTTCTCGAAATGGGTAGTAGCGACCCCAATGAAACGCAAGGACGCGGAAACGGTGGCCGAAGCTTTCATCCGGGAGGTCATTTTGCAACATTCCGTACCCGCGACGGTGGTCACGGATCAGGGACGACAGTTCGTGAGTACAGTCTTTCAGGAACTGGCAGAATGGATGGGGTTTGAACACAGTTGTGTAACGGCCTATCATCAGTCAGGGAATGGCCAAATAGAAGGATGGAATAAAATAATAGCAAATATTTCAGCAGGAAGAGATAAAGAATCCGAGTGGGATCAAGTGTTAGGGTACGGGGTGTTTGCATATAATACTTCGGTCCATTCTAGCACTCAACAATCGCCCTTCTTCACAATCTATTTGAGAGAAGCCAGGATGCCGACGGACCTATTCATAAAGAAGCGAATGGAAGAAGACGAAGAGGAAGAAGAGGGTCATGAGTTTTCATGGTTCACGGAAAATCGGATGAAGAGAGCGGAAAGTGGGTGGAAGGAAGTGAGAGAGGAGATCAGAAGAGCCCAGGCAGCGCAAAAACACTGGAACGATGAGTCCCGAAACGCAGTAGAACGAAGCTTTCAAGTGGGACAGCTGGTGCTGTTGCTCAAGGAAGGAAGTCACCAGCGAGACAAGCTGGGTGAGAAATGGACAGGCCCCTTCCGCATCATTGGAATAGAAGAAGATCAATCGAACTTGATCATCAAAGAGTTGGAAGGAGAGAAAGCCAAAAAAGTCCATATGGAGAAGTGCAAAGCCTTCCGCGACGCTTGGGTACCTCCACTCCGAGCTTCGGATGCACCATTATCAACACAATTTTGGGCGGACCCGAATTTGCAAGAGACAGATGAGGAGGAAGATGAGGAAGAACAGAAGGAGAGAGAAGGAAGCGAAGTGCAAAAAGAAGGAGAAGAGGAAGAGCCGGTGCTGGCGCTGATAAGAGGTGAAGGAAAAGAGCAGGAAGGGAATAAAGAGGGGATGGAGATAGAAGAAGAGGAGATAGAGCCCGTTATGAATGAGGAGACCGAGATCATAATAGAAGGCAAAAGGCTTGGGCCCTGACGCGTTGGAATGGATGGTTACCGACCATTTCACTGATCCCGCCAGAGCTAGTGGACGATCAATGGGAAGTGGATCAAGTAGAGCCATTTGAAGAGAGAGGAATCAAGGTTCACAAGTGCATATGGATAAAGTTTGAAGGCAGCTGGATAAGGTTCTACATAAGCGAACTGGTTGAGAAGGTGGTGATTGGATCGACAGAAGTGATGGAAATGTGTACCAGGTGGAAATGGTCAGTCCCATGGAAAGGAAGAAGCTATTTCTGGGAGGAAGTAGTGACAGAGGACGGAAGAGGACGAAGAAGAGAAGTGAGGGTGCCAGAGTTTAAAGTGGAAAAGCAGAAGTGGATGATAGAGACGAGGGAATGGCTGAACTCGATGAAAGAAGGAGGCGAATATCCGAAAGAAGAGGCGGAGATAAGGGTGGATGGAAGATGCCACTTAGCTTTGTTGAGTTGGAAAGAAGAATGGGTGAGAGCGTCAGTCTTCCCGGCGTGGATGATCGAAAAGGATTGGAGAGTAGAGGAAATTGTGCTAAAATGGGATGGAGGCGAAGATAGAAGGAAGTACGTAAAGGTCCTGATAGAGGTAGTGTTCCAGATAATGGACGAGGCCGAGAGGATAGTGATCGGATCGGCACTACAGAGAATGCTGACCGAGACGAGCGATGATGTCGGACAGGAAGGCGGAAGAGTGGTTTACTGGGAATGGATCGAAAGCGGAGGACATTATAGAAGGAAGGCACCGGCATTTTCAGTACAGAAGAAGGAAAAGGAAGAGGAAGATTGGACGCGGAGTGAGTGTGAAGAGGAAGAAGACACTGGTAAGGGAGAAGAGCACGGAAGTCAAGGAATAGTAGCAATGGTGTATGGGGCAACCACAGGATATTGGACGGAGAGTGAGCGGGACGAGTACGATGAGGAAACAGAAGAAGAGGAGGAAGAAGAAGAAGAATCCGATTGGAAGACGAAAGACACGGAAAGGCGAAGACTGGTCCCAGTGACTGACGTGTTAAAGCGGCGTGAAGAGCCTGGAGGAAGACATAACGAAGAGAGGGTGATGGGGGAGAAGAAAGTAGTGCCGGGGGAAGAGAAGAATGGGCAGAAAAAGAAGAAGAAGAAACGGCAGTCGGCGGAAGAGTATCAAAGAGGGGAGCCAAAGAGAGAGGACGAAAAAGGAGGGAGAAGGGAGGCGAAAAGACGAAGGGAGGAAGAAGGAACAGAACGGGGATGGAAAGATGCGAGGGAAGTTTCGCAGGTGCCATATCTATGGAGAAGAGATGAATGGGATGTTCGGGAAGGGAGAAGTTTCGTGGTCAAACAAGAGAGCGAGTGGGAATTGGTGGCAGAGTACATGAGAATCAGCGTGGGTGGCAAGATTTGGAAGTTCTACTTAACGGGAGCGAGCGATTGCAGCTTCGGAAGTGAGCTAGAAGAGTGGATTAGGGAGCGCAAAGAAGAAAAGTTGAAAATTCGCATCATGAAGAAGGCAGATAAATGGAAAGAAGTCAGAAAGTTACTGCAGAGAAGACAGAGGACGGATTTAGAAGAGAGAGGAAAGAAGTTAGAGAAAAGACTTAGGTGGAAAGGAGGACTTTGTCAGGCTAAGAGAGGAGGACTTGGTCAGACTCACCGACAAGAACAACAGCGGCAGTCGGAACGACCGTGGCATCAGCATTAGCAGCGACAACGGAACCCAAGTGACACCAGAAATCGGCGCAGAGTGAGGAACAACAGCGGCAGCGACGACTAAAACACCGGAAAAGAAATGGCAGTGTAGAATGTATATAGTAATAGTCGGACATTATTTTGGTACATCATATAAATCCCTTACATTGTTTTTCTAAATCTATTTATCAACTATTCCTTGATGTGTCAATTAATCTATTACTCTATTCGCTCATATTTTTGTAATAATATTGAAAATGTGAAAAACCCACCTCCGAGAAGTTCGAGCAGTACGGCGATCATGGATCAACAACGGAACAGCAGCAACAGCACTCGCCAAGCCACAGGGATAGAGCGAGGAGGAAGGAAAAGCAAAGTAGGAAGCGGAAGTGGAACAAAAAAAAAAAAAGAAAAAGAAGAAAAAGCAATGATAAAGCCAAAAAAAAAGGGAAGAGAGGAAGGTCGAGGGGGACGTGAATCGGGCCAAACTCCGTCAACGACATGGACATGTTTGGCGGACCTACGACCTGATCTACTCATCACACTTGGTGCACACACCATTGGCGCACACCCTCAGAAAAATCGATTCCAGTCCACCCCCTTTCCTTTGGAATGGACGGGACGTCCATTTGTGCGGTCGTGGAGTGACTTGATAAGATCAGAGCGATGGATTCGTCTCTCGCCCCTTCATCAACATCTGTTTATTTGGCCCTTGTCACCACCATCCTCCCCTTCCCGATGATGTGACCCCATCTCTCTCTATAAAACTCTCGTCCTCAAGAGGGGACTTTGGATCACTCTGTACTCACCCCCCATTTCCCCGGATAAAGGATTATTTATCCATTGGACTCGGAAGAAAGGGTTTTGGGCCTTACGGCCACGGGAAGGACCAACTCAGCAATTCAACTGCTATTATATGTATTTATTGGCGTATTTAATCTATTTCTAGAGTCCCAATTCTATTTTTATCCAAGAAAGGTTTCATTTCCATAATTTTATATCCTGACATTCTTACTGATATTTATTTTAGTGAAAAATGTTCTTATCCCTATGGATTTTTTGATTTTTGAAATTCTTTTTTTCCTAATTTTTGAACTTCTTCCATCATTGAATTTTCCATAATTTATTATTGAACTTTCTAATTTATATTATATTCTTATAAAAGATTAGAAGAATAAAATTTTAAAAAAGTTGAAAAATCTTTGACCTTATGATGACTTAATGCCATATTATATTTGTAGTCTGTAATTAAATTTTTTTAAAGTACATCGGGTACCTCACCTCCATTATGAACTTGGATAGTCAAATCTCAAATCCATCTGTGCAAATTAAGCATGTTCATTGTGACTGTATTTCTATTTAATAAGGACCAAAAATCGCTTGAAATAAACAATTTTCCGAGGAAGTACTTTTTCTTCTCCATTTAAGTTGTTGAAATATTTGGTTAGGCTTTGAGCTGATGAGCAAAAAATGGTACAAATTGGTGATCTCTGTGGGATTCTGTTCCATGTATGACTTCTGTCCTTTTTCAAAAAAAGTGCGAAAACGCATATAAATATGAACAGAAAAATTTAATAAAAAGTTAATGGGAAATAAAAAAAAATTAATAAAATGTTTAATTGGTCCATTTTAATTATTTTCGCATTTTTATTGCCACAAAATTTCCAAAACTCCCAAGCACTATGTACATTCCCAACAGCATCAAAGACCACTTATGTTTCTTCAATGATGTATATTAAACAGGTAAGAGGAATTGAAAAAAAAACAGAAAATAAATATTTCTAAATGATAATAAGTAGAGATCGGCAAAATTTTAAAACCTGGGTCTGGGTTCTGGGCCTGGGTTTCAAAAACATCTGGGTCTGGTTTTATCTGGGCAAAAACCCCAGAAAAAACCCAGACCCAGAAAAACCCAGGTCAAAATGGGCCTGGGCCCAGTCTGGGTTCTGGGTTTTTTCATAAGGTGTGATTTTGAAAATTCAATTCATAAAAATGGAAAAAAATAGTGTAAAATATCAAGGTAAAATAAATGAATTAATATATTACAAAGTTGGAGTAAAAAAAATCAATTTTGCCAAGAAATTTTGTATTTTTTCAGAAAAAAATCTTTAAAATCGGCAATTTTGAAAAACCCAGACCCAGAACCCAGAAAAACCCAGACAAGCCCAGACCCAGAAAAAAACCCAGAAAAAACCCAGAAAAACCCAGGCTGGGTCCAGACCCAGGCCGATCTCTAATAATAAGCTCTTTTTTAATAATGCTAATGTTTTTATGTAGTATTTATTTCCAAATATATTTCCAAATTTCTTATGATTCCTATAGATCCTTTAGATATACAAAATTGCCGATAATAATTTTTTAAAGAAAAAGAATTTAAGGTAAAATAGGTAAACATTAATTAAGTATTAAAGGTAAAGCATTAATTAACATTAATTATCTATGTAAGAGTTATTATTTTACGGTTGTTAGAGCATAATGTATTTAAGGCTCAATTGCACTTTAGGCGCCCATAAGTATTTTAAACGCCCATAAAAACTTTTAGGCACCCATAACTATTTTAGGCGCCCATAAAAACTTTTAAATAAGTGCCCATAACTATCTTAGGCGGCCCATAACAAAATAATAAAGTTTTTCCCTATTTTTGAAAAAATACGTAATATCATCTAAAAAAGATGATGAAATTTTGAATTTTGCACAGTAATGCGGCATCCAAGCTATATACATAACAAATGGTTATTTTGCCTATAACGTTTTTTACACTGGAGTATCGTTTCTCCAGGTTTCGTTTGAACCGAGTTATAACTCAAACAATGTTTTTTTTGTTTTAATGTGCATATTCTAATTCAAACGATGATTTAAATTGATCTTACTCTGGTGACCGAAGAATAATTATAAAATGTTTAATTAATAAATAAATAAATCAATTTTTAAATATCCAACTAAAGTCACTTTAAGTAAAAAAAGTTATCTCTCAAATAGTTCATATGTAATTCATATAATTGAATGGATTATTTATTGCTAGTAAATTGCAATTAACTAAATTAGAGATGCTAAAACTAGGAAATTTTTAATTGTCAATAAATAATCATTTTATTCAGTCGACGGACTTCCAGAATACCAAATTTGTCGGTGCCTCTGGCCTTTTAAACGGCGCTTACAGCGTGAATAACGGCAATATGAAACATATCATGTCGTTGGCCAACGGTATCACCATAAAAAAATGCCATTTTCGACACTCCCGGGGTCGGGGTCTGGTGCGAGGGCAGTTGCACTCTCGAGAATATTTAGTAAATAAAAACAAAATATAATTTTATCAAAATAAAATAATAAGATTTATACCAAATCATTACCCTTTCTAGCTTCCAAAACTTGTGCTATCACGCTGCTGGCTTTGCTTACACCGATTCCAGTGCTTCCTACACATATCGGGTGAATGGCGGTGGTGCCAAAGGATCGCCAGACAAGGTAATGACCGAAAAATGTTTTTTATTATTTTTATAATTTTTTCAGTTCTTTACACAATCCGGTCGAGGATTGTGTAAAGAACTGAAAAACCGCATTTTTATTGTGATAAATTAAGACATTATTAACGGATTTTGTGGCGAAGGTTAAAAAAATTGTTGTCATTATTTATTAAAATAATCCTTTTTAGGAAAATTCGGCAAATTGTTTTGTTCTTGCGGCAATTGTCAAAAACAATTTCAGCGCAGCGTTGAAATAACAAATGTAAAACTGCTAGGTCCAGCAATGTCCATTGTTTGTAAGTATTTTATTGTGCCAACTTTGTTGTTAGTTATTATCTGCAATAATAACTAACAACAACTCATTGAGATATTATTTGATATATAGTATATCATATAATAAACCGCATTTTATTGTGGTAAATTAAGATTTATTTAACTTATGCTATATTTTATAGCTTTTATGACAATGAGATTATTACGGAATACCAATTCATTTTTTTAATTAAATTTGGACATATCGGTAAATTAGGTTATTTATGGGTTTTATAAATAGATAAATATTCATCTATGATTATTTCTTTAAATCGATCATTCAATCATTTTTTAAGCATTGAACTCCAACTATGGCGACACTTTGTCTATTTCGAACCTCCAATTGTATGGGCAAAAATCTTCCAGTACTAAGATTAAATATGCATGTGAAGTAAATTTATTAAAAATAATTAAAAATAATTTTAATTGATTTTATGAGTATAATGGGTTAACATATGCGGCAACAATGACAGCCAACGTACACTTCAAGGTTGGAGTGGACGGCACTGGTAAATCCTGCAAATACAGCAGTTCGGCGATCAAAATTGTCAATTAGGGGAAAGATGGCATAAAAAATTTTAATATTTAGTGAAAAATAATTATGATTTATGATAAAATTTCTAATAAAAACGCAAGTTAGGGAATTCATTTCTGAAAAAATTTTGATGGAAGTAATTTGTAAGGAGCAAAGAAAATAAATATATTTTCCATTTCAAGCATGCAATGACTAATGATATAGCTCACTAACTATGTTGGATTTATAAATCCATTATGAACTTTAAAATATTAAAAGACTGTGGATGGATTTTATCTTTTGATTAATAAAGGAAATCAATTAAATGGGAAAAACTACAATTTAAAAGAGTTTAACTTTATTTCATATTCTATTCTTCCAAAGGTCATTGAAAAATTATAAATCATTTTATATAGTTGGATATATATAGTAATGTAATATATACATATATACTATATAGGTATATAGTAATTATATGTATAGTACAATAATAATACAAACTTGGAATAAATTCTATTTAAATCTTTAATTTTTTCATAAATTAAAAATAATAAATAAAGCATGACTGTTATAAAATTTATTACAACTAAAGAAATGCAAATGATAATTTACAGTTGATTAAAAAGTAATAAAACACTAACAATAAATATTAATGAAATTCAGATGGAAAACTATCCAACGACAAAAATTGAGTTTGTTTTTTTATTTTTCTGCATGACTAAGGAAATATGATTATCTTTATCAATGATCATATTTTTCTGCATATTCTATTCATCCAAGTTTGGTCCATAGCAAATTGAAGTCATACCATCAAACTAAAAATATAAAACAATTAAAATATTTTTATAATTTTTTTATGTATTTGCGATTTGTAAAAAACTACCATATTACCTCTAATAGAACGGCCGGCCGCTCTATTTTTCAACCACCCTCGAGAGGGCCGGTCTAATAGAGGGGGCCTATCTAATGGAGGGGGCTGTTCTAATGGAGGTAATACGGTATGTGCTTTTATTTTTTTTTTCCAAATCTCACAGTAAATTTGATGATGTGTTTTTTCTCGCCCTCCATCAATCATTCAATAACACATTCAATAACATCGCAGCCGACTCATCAACGCCAATGCTCTTCCATGGTCTTCAAAAATGGCTAAAAATGGAAATAATTGAATTTTTCTATTTTTGCTGTCTTCCTCCCTAATTTGCCTGGTTCTATTGGGACCATTTTGGCCATCATCCGTTGTTCTTGTTGTCTACTCGGGATCAGCCGATACTGGACCAGTGGTTGGCCAACCTTGTCCGCAAACCGTACTTTCTTCCTCTTTTCTTGTCCCTCTACAGTATCCTTTTGTCTTCTCAAAATGGACTTTTGCCTTCCTCCTCCGATCTCCTTCTCTGGCTCATCCGATTCATTTTTGTCGTCCATTTCGTCAAAACCCGAATCCAGAGATTCATCTTGAGAAACTTTGTCCTCATCCTCATTTTCTTCATACAACGAAGTGGCTGCTGTTGTATAGGGACGACTGCAATAACCAATCTCATCATCGCTGTCATCGTCAGATTCCGCAGCGAAAACTTTAAATTTAACGGTCAGAACTTTTTTTAACAATCCTTTTGAAATGCTCACATTTAACATTTTTGTTCCGCAAAAACTCCTTCTTCTCCCGTTGCTGTTGTTGTTCCTTCACAGGTGTCACAACGAATCGGGACGATTTATTGCTGGCGATGGCTGCGCAAGAAGGTTGACAATCGCATTGATATCGGCACATTGTGACGATTTTGTTGGTTATCAAATAAAATTTTGGTTGAGCTCAAAAGGTGCTTTTCGTAAGAAATTTAATATCAACCAGTGTTTAAAAAATTGTAATTTGGTACAAAAATAATAGCAAAAACTGATTACTAACTGTTAAAAAGGACTCGAAAGTGGTTAAATGACCTTAATTTATCGTTTTTAAAGTGTACGAAATAATGATGATCTATCAAGATGCTGGTGATTTATCATTTTTGATCATTCAACGAATTCTCTAAATTTGATCTATCACATTACTCACTCAGTCAATTTGATCACCTAATGAGAAAAAGTGAATCATCCCAAATTAAAATATAAAATGGATACTTATGAAAGGACCATTTATATACCAGTTGGTACATAAGTTGTAACTTGCAATATTCACCTGTCTATTATCATAAGATCACCCTCCTTTGAGGGTCTTCACATCCAATTTTGGAATGGCATTGAACGTACAAATTGCTATCAAAAATGCAAATAATTACCATTTAGAACTTTTTTGAGGTTTCTTGCCATTTTGAGAAGAATTCTTTTGGGTCTTCTTCAATCAATTCCATTCAGAAAAGGTTAATTGTAAAATTTACTAGAATTTTTAGGTTCAAAAGCGAGTTTTAATTAATAAAATAAATGGTAATAAACAAATTTTTAAAAAGCAAATCCTTTATGGTTAGCATTTCGCATTGGGTAAGATTCACTACGGGTTTCTCTCCTAAATTAGACTGTGCAATTTTAGGCAAAATGTTCTATGGCCAAACTAGGCATGTTCCATTTTAGGATGATGCCGTTATATTGTGGATTCTCCCTTCAATGCTATTTGGGAGTTCAATGCCATTTTATATGCACCAAAAACCAAATGGACCATTGGGACCACTAACATAACAACTGATTCCCCAAATAAACTCCTCTTATATCGTATCAAAAAGATAGAAAATTGGTCCCTCTGATTTACAGGGAATTAAATATTTATCAGCGGATGAATGGCAAACGAAATGATGGTGAAAATGGAAAAAATAAATCGGAGAATGGCGAGAGAATCGCAGAATCTGGTGAATAGTGAATGAGTGAATTGGTTTTCGCTCGCTTTGCTGGTGAATGAATAGGCAGAAAAGTGGAAAAACAGGTTTTTAGCCCACCCTAAACCGATCAGTTTTATATGTTCAGAGGAGGGATGGGGGGGGGTGAATTTTCTGAAATTTCGATCACATGATCCCACAGCTGAGCTCATGATGACGCTCAAAAACCATTCGTTAAACTTGGTAAACCCAATAATAATTTTACTTGATAAATTTTAAAAATTTAAATTGATGAAGATTGAAAATAAAATAGTTGCATACCTAATCGAATAACTCATCAATAATAACAAAAATAATTTGATTTTTATTATTGACCCGTTAGACCATCCCTTTTTAAGTGCAGAGGTCATTTGCTATAAAATAGTATTACCGTATTTCCTGTATTAAGTCCCCCCCC
>LDKF01000955.1:33844-46799 GCA_001026735.1 Rotylenchulus reniformis
GGCGGGGGCAGCAGCGGTGGTGGCTACGGTTACGGTGGCGGATCATCTTGCTCAGTTTGTGGACGAAAGCGCAAGTGAAAGAGTTGGATGGAATGAAGAAGATCGAAGATTCGATCCGATTTGCGATCATTTTTTGAAATGACAAAATCTTTAGTGTCTACTCATATTTGGAATAAATTTATTTGAAATTCGGATCGACTTCTAATTTTGCAAAGACGAACTTTTTTGCCGATTATATAGAAAATTTACCAATTTTTAAATACTTAAACTGAGGTCTCGTCATTGTCAATTGGTCATACGAATTTTATTTTAAAAATTTTAAGAAAGTTTTTTCCATTGTTCTTATTAGTCTGCGGTCAATTCAGGGATCTTTCGGTTTTATTCCCATTTAGTTTGTATTGTGGTTTATGCGTTAATTTATTATAGGTATATGGAAATTCCCAATTCATTTTTATCGTGTACCTGAACTTTGTTTGTACTGCCTTCAAATGATTCAAAAATTTTCATAGGAAATGCAAAAAAAGGGGGCTTACATCTCAATTCAAAAAGTTTAAAAAAATCACTGTTTGGTGGGAAGGATTTGGTCCCTTCCATCGACTACAAATTCACACATCATATTATAAGAAAAAAATAGTTCGAAGTTTTGGTTCTTTATGAGAGAGACGGCTTAAGAATAAAAAATTTATGGATTCTCACGGTGAGAAAATTAAAGGAGTGGAAATGCCACATTTTTCAGAGAAATGGATATATGAGGAGCATAGGTTCAAGGGCCTTTATATTTATAATTAAACAATCAAAAAGAGTGAAAATTCATATCAATTGTGTAAATTTATAAATTCGATATTTTTAGGGTTATTAATTCTACTTTCTAATTATGGATGCGGATGCTAATGCCGATAATACGGTATAATTTGTATTTAAACCATTTCTTTTGACCCACAATTTACTCGATAGCTGTATTGGGCCTACAAAGATGTGTACCCGTGTTGGCCACTCATCGGATGTGCCGTGCCTTTGGCCATTATAGCGATTGGCGGCATCGTGTGCAATGCATCGCTGATTTTTGTGACCATTCGGACAAAGTGCGAAAAGATTTCACCGTTCAGAACCAACTGAAATTTTTATCAAAAGAATAAATTCTGACGGAATGGCTGGGGAATTAATCCAAAAATCCGTCATAGACAAAAGATTTTTTGCCACAATTTTTTTGTTTAAGGGCCCTCCATGGCACAGCCAATGTGCTGTTGGCCCTGTGCTCTTTGTTCGAAATACTCCACCAGCATGGTCACTTCCTTTTCCTGATCACATCAGTCTCGGGCATCAATTTTATGGACTACAAATTGGCCATGCGCGTCTTGTCCTTGAGTATCTTCGGTCTCGGTATTAAAATATGTTCGCTAAAATTTATACTATCTTTGATTACCACAAGGGGCACTTCCGGTTACAATGATTTTCACTGGACTGGATCGATTATTCTGCGTTATTTTTCCAGTATTGTAAGGCGTTTTATGGGTTTCATTAATATATTATTAATATTCTATGTAGTTACATTAGCAATAAAATATATAATATTGGCCTTATTTACTAATAAGCGTATTTTTTGGTTCTTCATAGCGTATATTGTTCATTTTGCAGTCCCCAGTCCGTCAAGTTCTGGCCCTACATTTGCTCCATTGTCGCTGTGTGCTTTGTGTTTCCAGCCTATCTGCTCTACATCGTTAACCAGACTGCTGCTAAAATACCCGGAATGAAGATCACCGGTTGTCTGGTGGATTTTACCCAGGTCCAAAAGAGTTTATCCAACTGGTCCTTTTTGCTCTACATTCTCTTGCTTTAAGACCCAATTATTAAACAATAAGTTTAGTCTCCGTACTGTGTTTGAGAACCCTATATCAGAGATTAGGGTTCTCTAAGCTTTACTTTTTAGGGGTTAGTTATTTTTTGTATTTGCGTTGGACTACTTATTTACTAGTTGCAAAATTGGTCATTCAAAATTAATTTTAAAAAACTTATGCGATTTGCTAAAATGGAAATTCCTTAAAAATAGCTAATATGGTATAATGAATAGGTGTAATTAGCTGTTCAGCTTCCACTATCCAAAAAGATGTAGTACCTTATTTTTAATAGTGCCCTTAGACCCTAAAGAATCTTTGAGCCTTTAACTATGAATGAATTTATTTCATTTTTTACCTATTTTTCATCTTATTAGCTGGATGTAATTCCGTTTTATGGCTATGTCACTCTGTCCTTTGCCACCGTTATCATCATAATCTATCTCATTGTTGGTATGGTGATTCGCTACAAAGCGGGTTTGTTTTTAAATTTTCTAAATTTTTTGATGATATAGATTAGATTTATTCAAATGATTATCTGTAATCCAAATTTTTTGATGTTCTATTATAATCAGCTCAAAAACTCCATTGGTTGGAGCTTTACTTCTGCTTCTATAATTTTAAGTTTCTCTGTGCATTCTTTCGCTTTTCTATTTCCCTTTCATTTTAGTGAAAATTTTCGGTTCAAAGCAATTCAATCGGCGCCAAATTTTCATTTAATTTTTATGAAGATTTACATGGGATTTGTTTCAGTCCCTAATTCCTCGACTTCTGATCAGACAAACAAGCGCATCTTCCGATCACTTTGCCTGATCATCGGGATCAACATCAGCGGATACTATATAATGGCCGCCTATATCAGTTTGATCGCCCCACAAATTGAGTCAAACAATGTGCGATGGTTCGCCGAGACCATTCTCGGAATTCCGCTAAACCTCAGTTCCGCATCACCCGCGCCAGTTCTTTATTATATGAGGTGATTGATTATTTTGCCAAATAAAATGGAAATTATTATTTTTTATGACACTAAAGCGGATGATTTTTAAATAATCCAAATTTTCATTCAGTAAGGAATACCGAAAAGCTTTTCATAACGAGATCTTCCGCAAATGGCCAGTGTCCGGCACGTCGAGTGTTAGCCCACAAAATGGATCAAACAGTCCCCAACCAAATCATTCGTGATCAGAAAAATCTTTCTTTTTGATACTTTTATAATAAACATGTACATTATATGCACCCATCTTTAATTGAATTTACATGTGACATAATGCTAGCAGATCGACCAATTCCGATATTTCTGTAATTTTTCTTTTAACAAAATATAATATATAGGATACAAACATAGCTAAAAATGAGGCCTTTAATTTCATTAATATACATATTGTAAAAATTATTTTAAAGAAGCTAATGCTCATTAATTCTTTGGAATGAAAATAAATAAAGAAGCAAAATCGATAAGAATGAAGCTTCTATCCTCAATCAATTTCTGCAAGCTTATGTTAGAAAGGTATACATTTAGTGCATATACTTTATTGTAAGAAATTACGAGAGCATTTTTTAAATGGTGTAAATGTTCTCGGATCTTATAAAATATAAATAAATAACGAAAATTAATTGATTTTTGGAAGCAAAATCAGTTCAAACAACGTTCTTTTGATCTAAAATTAAAATTTACATGAATTTATTAATTATTATCATACCTTTTCTAATATTTTTAAATTAACAAAGCTGGGGCAAAAGATCCTATATTTATTATAAATAAACAAAGATTCTTTAAAAACCAATTAAACAATTCCAATTTATTATGCAATGATTTGTAAAAATAAAATAAATTTTTATGTACAAAGCATTAACAAAATTAAATTTATGTACATGACTATATTAAGCGAGTTCAGAGATGTTGTATATATTTTTTATTATTTCGTTGGGTCTTCCGCAGATTTCACTCGGCACCGTGCAAACTCATCACCATGAAGGCCTTGGGCATGGCCAGATGGAACACTGACTGCTCCGTGACCATGGCCAGATAGGTCAGGAACTCGTGCACTCTGTCCGCCGCCCTCAGCACGCACTCCACCAGTGCCAGCACTTCTGCGTACCGTCGTCCGCCCGCCACGTCGTTGTGCTGCGCCTGCAGAAAGTGCAGCAAAATGCGCGCGTATCGTTCCGACTCGAACTGCAGCATCTTCTGCGCCAACTTGGACAGACCCGGGGTGCCTTAAATAAAGACTCGCATTATAATTTTTTTGGTAAAATTTTTTTGGAATTCAAATTTATTAGTTTTGGATAATATCATGTAGATTAAGAAAATGAAATAATTTGTTTAAATGTGAATAAAATACTTAGTATTCGTCAAAATATCTGGAATATTTTTTACTATATTATGCTTAAAGTTCGAAAAATAAAATTGAAATTTCTATATGATTTTTATAAATTTTAAAAGATTAAGCGAATAATGAAAAATGTTTTGTTTATTTCTTTATTATCCAGAGCATACCCGGATGGCATATCAAGATGGCTCGTAGCAGAAGATACTCCACCTTGGTCAGCCGTACCCGGTTAAAGGGCTCCAGCAAACGTCGAAACAAATGATCAGCCAAGTGTTGGACACTAAAATTTAAAAATTCAAAAAATATTTATTTTATTTTCTAAATTATCTTACACAACATCGTTCTGATACATTGGCGCAGTTTGGAAGTGTTGTAAGGGCTTTATACCGCCGGGCAACTTAACCTCCACCTCGGAGTGTTGATCAGCCGAATGGTATTTGGACCGGAAGGAACCCAACGGACATCCGATGAAGTTCACCAGACGGACCTAAAATTGAATTTCAAAATATTTTATTTTACAAAAAGTTAAAAATACGAAAAATGCACCAAATTAGCGAAAATCAATTGTTCCAAACCTGGTCCTGTAGATGCAACATGGAGAACACCGGAATGGACCGAAAAATGTCGATTGTGCTGTATAAATCCATCATCAAAACACTGCCTTTTGTAAATCTCGAATAGTTTTTTGCCGATTCGCAAATCTGAAATATGAATATGTGTAATATATGTAATTACTGGTAGAATTCAAGGGGGAAACTCGCAATTTCCCGAATGTTAATCCAAACCCAAATGTTAATCCATTAAATACTCAAAATCACTTATTTAATAATTAATATAGACTAAAAAAATAGATAAAGAGGGATATTTCCATTCTTACCGGAAACTCATCGGGGTGGTACACAACTCCGCTGAAATTGGCGTTCAACAAGCTTTCCATTGAGTCGTATTCGTCTCCAAATTCCATCGGAAATTGCCTTTCGCCCTTGTAAAACAACTCCACTTTGCTCTCGAAATGCACCAAATCGCTGATCAACAAGCTGGCCTCGATGGACTTTTCGCCAAATTGGTGTCGGATCAGCGGAATTTCGCAAAAATTGCTGAATTTCTCCAGCGGATCCTCGTTGACGAGGGCCCGGATCATCGAGGTTGGCACTGACGAGTCACAACTGGTATCCATCTGACATTGTTGTTGCTGTTGTTGTCTGTTTTCATTTTTGACAAATTGTTCCATTACAGTAATATCCTTCGTGTGTTTTTGTTCTTTTTCGCTGCTTATCCCATTTGTGCAATTGCGCCCTTCCAACATCTGTCTCACCCACAGTGGTTCCTTCTGTATGTTCAAAATCATTATATAAAGCACACACTTGGTTGGATTATTACGGATTCGGAAATAATCCTTTTATTGATTTTTTCTAAGAGCTTTTTTAATAATTTTTCTTCCGTTAATAAACAAATTTTATATAGAATTTGTGCCAAATTTGAATATATATTTTTGGGCTTCCAAAGTCTTTGCCATGCCCATTTTACCAATCCCCTGGCCCTACCGTGTCCAAATCCCGTTCTGCCATCAGTCGTGAGCGTTGTTTGGCCAATTTTTTGAAGAATCTCAACCAAAAGGATGTGTCCCTGACAATGACCATGGTCGGGTCCATTCCAGCCATAAGGCACTGGTCCAGGCGACAGCTCCGACAGCGATTGTCTAATAAAATACTTCAATTAGTCATAAGTTTTTAATTGATTTCCCTATTCAACTATCAAAAAAAAATTTTAGATTTTTTGGTGGATATACGTTAGATCAGAGGAATTAATTTTTGATTTGGAAACTAAAATTTCAAAGGACAATAAAACAATAAATAAAATCAATTTACCATTTTTTACGTCACATTTTTTCTGGTTCAAGCAATAAAATATTTTCTGCTCAACAACTGCCCGTCTGAAGAATTGTTTGCAGCCTAAAAATAAAGACAATTAATATCATAAAAAAATAAATAAAATAAATGCCTTACTATCGCAAGTTTGTGCCCCATAGTATTTGAAGGTGGACGCATTTCCGCAAACTGCGCAGGCGATGTCGTACTTTTTGTAGCAATTCTTCTTTTTCCCTGTCCTTGTGGTCATAGTATCGCGGGGTTTTTAGAGAATTTAGATTATCTGATATTCTTAATTTCAGAATTCATCAGTTATAATTGTCAAAATGTTTTTAGGCCAATGTTGAAATCCGATCAACTTATGAACAAAGATTAAACACTATACGAAGATTTCCAATTAAGAATAGATCGACGTGCATTGTACTTGTAATTATCTAATTACAAGTACAAATCATAATGTAAGAGGAAAAAATTCCCACTCCTATTTCAAATTGAATAGGCAAAGATAATACAATTTTTGATTTCATGAATTATTGGAAAGTAGTGAATTGTATTCCAACTTATCTAAAGAGTTGCCTAGCAACAAATTATTGAACCAAAATATATTCTCTGGGTTTTTGCAATAAAACAATGAATAATTTCCTCATTTAAATAAGTTTTTCATTGGGAAGATGAGGGTTGAGAGAGCAACCCCAAAGAATTGACAGAAAGAAATTGGCATAATTGGATTTTCCCAGTGGAAAGGGCCAAAATGTTCAGTTTTTGGTGTGCCAAATTCTGTTTGGACAGAGAAATCTTGGCATGATCATCGCTCACTTTCTGTTCGTACTGTTCCATGCTCCATCCAGTTCATTTTGGGCGGAAAATGCAGAATTTAGCTGATCAGTGACACCCCCTCATCTGCTCCTGATCCAAACCAAACAAACAGAGGCCAAAAAATAATAATAATTTGTTCAAACCACAGGGTAAAACTTGCAAATAAATTGGACTTTTTTGAAAATTTTCAAGATTCTTTTTAGAATTAATTCGGGCACTTTCGAGGGAACCCAATCCAATCTAACATCACATTAATCCAATCAATTAAAAATCAACTACACAAAATCATTAATTTTTATTCCACATCCCCCGATTGATGGCACTTTCATCATAGGCAATGATCTATCAAAATTTGGAGAAACTAAAGATGATTAATAATTTAATTTTTGATTTTTGTATCTTTTACGGAATTTTTAATGATTCGAGAATGGAATAACAATTGGAATTGGCAAGGAATTGATATTTGCATGCAAAATAATGGCTGAACTATGCAATTGAACATATAATAATCCCTCGTTTCTATGGTTTCCTGCTGGCACTTCCAAATTATTCAATTGCACTTATCACATATTACATATTTCGATTTAATTTACCATCTTTCACTTTTCAATGTCCTTATGTGGAAATTCAATTCTATGGTCCATGTCTCCGATGTCTTCAACATTCACCTTTGGGAGAGGTGAGTTTGATAAAGATCTTAGAGCCAAGATTATATCAATTCAAAACTGACAAATAACACTCTAACCAAAGCTAAAATTATTCTTTTATTGATAAAAATTTTCTATTTTTTTTGAAATAATAATTATATTTTTTTGAATTTAATGTAGATTTTTCCATTTTCCTTATACAATTATTAATAGGGTGAAAAGTTTTAGGGAATTTCCTTAAGCCAAAATAGGGACCTATTAGGGAGCAAAAAAAGGCCAAAATAGAGAGAAAATAGGAAGAAAAGTGGCAAAATAGGCAAAAAAAAATTTGCCTAAATATGACCTAAAAATTCAAAAATTTCGTCTAAAAAGCATATTAAGTCTTTTTAAAACCAATTTAACCATATCTTGAGATGTTTTCAATATAAAAATTGAAGATTCATAAAAGATATAAAAAATTTTATCTAAATTTTTTCAAAAAAAATTACGAAAAATTTTGAAAAATTTTTAGGAAAAAACTAAAAAATTTTCCAAAAAAATTTTAAATTTTCAGTTTTTATTGCATTTTTGTGAAGAATTTCTTTAAAAATGGGCAAAATAGGGAGAAAATAGGGAGACAAGTCGCGAAATAGGGAAAAATCCAGCCGGGCTTAAGAAATAGGGAAAAAAGCATCAAAATACATTTAAATATGTCTAAAAACGCGTTTTTGAGCGTTTCCCTACGATTCCCTGTTTTTAAAAAAATAGGGAATTCCCTAAAACTTTTCACCCTAATTATTAACTATTGCAATTTGATTTCAGGAAATGCCATCGACCTTCTCCGTTTTTCTTTGCATCTTTATCCTTTTGGACTTGGCACATTTTGCCACATTCGTGACCATCCAAATTGCAACTTTTGCCGATGCCGACCCCCTCCATTCCGAATCCGTAGTAAAATCAACAGATCCAATAAACACAACAAAAACAATAACAATTAACCAAAACAACAACAAAAATAACAAAAACAAAAATAACAACCCACCAGTAACTCCAAATATTTTTGTCGGTCTGGCCAAGATGGACCAAGAAAAATTGGCACAATTACTGGAAAGTCTCAGAGGCAAATGCACCCATGAATCGGCCAAGACACTCAAGGAGATGGCCAAGAAGGCCAGTGAACCGTTTAAGGTAAAAAGAATAAATTATTTTAAAAAGGGAAGATTAAACTAAAAATTAAATAAAACTGTAAACACAATTCTCCATAGATACTGTGTGGAAAACTCAGAAAATCTTAATCCACTTTTAATAAATTGGGACTATTTATTATGGTATTTTCTATTCAAATTTATATATAAATTTTTGCAAAAATTTAGTTTAATCATTTAAATAAAATAATTAAATTATAGCTTAAAATATTGATCTGGAAAATCAAAAAATCCAGAAGGCTGTTGATCGCATATTGGAGATGAACGATCGGGCCCGAGAACAATTGAAGCGGGAGGTGAGGGACCGATTGGCCCAAATGCCAACGAAAGAAGCCAGAAAGGAAGGAGAGAGGGTCCTGAAGGTAAAACTTTTTGCAAAATTTGAATTCAATTAGGTGAGAATAAAAAATAGCCATTCTACTATTTTTATAATAAATGTATTTCATAAAACAAAAGATCATGATGGACAAAAAGCTGAATGCAACTCAAAAGTCGGAAATGGTCAGGACGGTGGTGAGAAGGGCAAACCCAAAAGTGGGGGAGGAGCTGAGGAGGGCCAGACTGACGGATCCCACAAGGATTGTGGCCAACGGATTCAGATGGAATGTCTGATAAGTGATAAATGATAATGGAATCGCAGAGGGAAAAGCATTTTTGGAGCAAAAATAAATATTTATGCAATCACTAGAAAGTGTAAGAAATTATATTATGCAAAAATCATAGCTTATAGAAATTATATTGATTTTTAAGCAAAAATGTGTGCATAGTATAACAAATTTAAATACAATCCTCCCCATACATATAGGTAAATGATCAATTAATTTATTTCCTTTATCAAAGTTGTTCGTCCTGTTCCTCCTCCTTCTGACATAAAGCTGCCTAAAATCAATCAATTTTGTTTTTTGTGAATTCCGAGCAATTTTTATGCAAATAATGACCCCTTCAATAAAAAATATTTTCTCCGACCTCTTATTTGAAGTGAGTATATTAATTAATGTACTGTTTTTTTTAATTTAAAGGGTTCTTTCTCTAAAAATAATTCTTATCTACTCTCCTAAAAAATAATAAATCCCTAAAATCGGTAAACGAGTGTCGTTATGTCGTTCCTTAACTATAGTACCTCTAGAAATCCCTGCTTCATCCACATGATCACTGCTTGCATGAGCTTCATCCACACAATTTCTACAGATCGAGCACTTTTGAATACTGAAAAAATGAATATATAAATAAAAATATAAATAAATGAACAAACTCATTTTTTACTGGTTCAATTTTTATTTGCCAATAATATCTTAACTAACCAACAATTTTGTCATAGTTATCATAAAATAATCTTGTGATTACAAATTTCTATGCTTTTCTTTGTAAATTTCGCATTTCCTGATCCATCCGATCTGTCGTTCTTTCTTTCCTTTCTCCCGATTTTCCAAACTTTCCCCGTCCTCCCATACCTGGCCCCCCACAGCGGTTGTCGTGCTGTTTGGTGTAGGCCACCATCACCGTGTCCACCACACTTCGCTTCACACACAGCCAGTTCTCGGCCTGGAACCACACCTTCATCCGGTAGTGCAGTTGGCCGTTGGCACGGCACAGTTCCGCCATCGTCTGCTCAACTTCCTCGATGCTGAGTCCCTTCTCCAATACATAGGCCAACTATAATTTTGATGAAAATACATTTTCCATTTTTTTATTCCGATGGATTAATAACTGTAGAAATTACATTTGATTATTAGACTAACATAAGAAAGGGAAATAATTTATTTGTGATTAAGATAAAAAAAATGCTAAAAATAATTTTTTGTCCTTCATAAAGTGCAAATTTTGCCAAAAAAAGAGAATAGAATAAAAAATGTATTTTATAGAAAAAAAGAAATCCATGCACTTACATTCTCGAAGAATCTGGTCACACCGTCGCCCACCCGTACTGCCCTGGGACAGAACCGGGCCAGACTCTTCGGGTCAAATACATCTATGTCGTGAGCCTGTTTGGCACATCGGGCCAGCAAACTTTTGAACAAAGATCTAATTCACAAAATAAAAAATAAATGAAAATTTTGGAATCGGACACATTCCTCTTGTCATTCAGCAGACGCACCACAAGTTCATTGCCAAAGTCCAGTTCTTTGAGGGCACTGTAAAAGAATACAAAATTAGAAGGATCAGAGATCTGGCTAAAACCGTACTTCTAGTTTTTCGTTTTTAATTTTTTTACTTTATCCAGGTGTAAGGTTTTGGTTATTTTTTAAAGACCTGTGGTTAATCAATCAGTTCTATCCTAACTAAATTTTTTGAATTTCTCGCGGTTTTCTTTATTTATTCTAATGTTCAATTTTTTGGGGAAAAATTTCCGATCCCTTACCCATTTAATGTTTTTGAGATCAGCTGGATTTCATCGGGCCTAAGCAAATGTCCCTTTCCCGTCGGCGCATCTGCTGGGGAGGAAGTGCCGGTGAACGGGGTGCCGCTGCTGCATGACGATGCCGTTTCCTGCAGCGGACTGGCCAATCTAAAACACAAAATTTTAGGGAATATTATCATAATAATTTGTAATTTTCAAATATCAGAATTATTGAAAAGATTCATGTTTAGCCAATATAAAATTAAAATGAATTATAAATTTTTGAATTTACACACAATCTTTCCAACTTAAAAAAATTACTTCGATGTAGGACAACTCCGGCTGCGGGAACGTACGCGCTCACGTAAATAGGCGGGGAAGCGGAAGAATGAACGCGAAACACGCAGCAAAGTTGAGGGACGCGGAATGCCAAGAAGGTAGTCGGAGTCCATTGGAAGGTTGGAAATAAAGAAAAAATATTTTGAATGGTAATAAAAATTAAATATTATTATAGTGGCAGATTCAATTTAATGTTATTTTAATATTTATTTTAAAATCATTTTTTAATTTTATTTAAATTATTTAGTATATAAGGAAAATTTTTTGAGAAATATAGGATTTATGAATATTTGGAAGATGATTTTTTCTTGGTATAAAAGTACATTTTCCTCCCTAAAAATTAATGAGAAATTGGTTGCCAACAGTTTGACCATTTGGCCACCATTTATGGCCACCCCAAAAACTGCGGAAATTAATTAAATTTTCGCTTTTTTCATTTCCGCCGTTCATTTGGCCAATTTTTGCGCTAATTTTCCCGGGGGAAAAGTAACAACACACATCCCGAAGATATTTATTATTAATATCCATTGGGCCAAAATGCTTTATTCATGAGGATAGAGGGACACAAATGATGATGATGATAGAGGTGGACTGATGAGAATAATGGGATTGGAATTGAGATTAGATGGAATACATATTAGGAACAAATTCAAAGGAGACCAACAAATGCACAGGAATAAACAATTAACTTTTGGTAGAATTGCTAAAATCTAAAAAAAGGCTATATGATAGATAAGCTTAAAATTTTAAACGATAGAAATGATTTAAATTGTTTAATATATCAAAAAATAAAAACATCAAAAAGTAGTACTAGATACACTAAAAATCGATATATATTGTCATGCTGGTTGTTTGAACAATTTTCTCGAAGTATTTGAAACTTTTTTTCATTAATAGTTATCCTAATTTGGTTTTTAGACTATATATATTTATATATACCAATGCTCTTAATTTTTTAAATAAATTTTTTATTTAAATGCTGTTATTGCATTCCTCAAGAGTGGAGTAACTACAACTGTGAACCAAAATTTCGTGCCAAATGTATTCGTGTCGAAAAAAGAAACATTCGGCACATAAACAACCAAAATATTCCATAATAAATAGGTACAATCAAAAATAGATATCACCGCCGATGATTCCCTTCTTTCTAACTCCATCCTTTCATGCTTCTTCCTCTCCCCTCCCACGCCATTCGCAATTAGTTATGTATTTTGCCCCACCAAACAACAAAAAGTCCATTAAGCACCAATTCCAAATTTATTGGGGCCAATTTTGGAAACACAAAGACGAACACACAAAAGACACAATAGGTGGGTGGGCCAATTTCCGACCGGATTAACCTGAATTTTTGGGACCTTTTTAGACCTATGTCACCAAAGGGTGGGGATAAAGCCTGAATTTTGTTGTGGATTTTAGCTTATTATCTTTTGTGGGGACCAGTTTTGTCTGGAATTTCTGTCGCTATAAAAATAATAGCTTCAACTTCACAAAAGGCTCAAATCCACCATCTTTCATGTGACGTCTAATCTATAAATTTTAAGCAAAAAAAATTTCAATTTTTCAGGCTCTTTGGACCATCCAATAATTAATCCTTCATTGTC